>OAMR01000225.1:1222176-1234521 GCA_900205405.1 Echinochloa crus-galli
TTTGTCCCCCCCCCCCCCCCCCTTCCCTCGCTCGCACTTCCGCAGACGCCAATTTCGCCAGCAGAGGTGAGTTCTCATCTTCCTTTCATATCTACTAGTGGTAATCGATCTCTTCTTCGCGTTGAATCCTGGGGCCTCATATGTCCGATGATTTTGTGTCTTTTGTGTTGCAGAGTTGATAGTTGGACGGAAGTTTGCAGCAAAAGGTAAGAGTTTCTCTCACCCCGTTCGATTTCAGTCGGATTCCCTCTCGGTGAACCTAGATCTGTGGTGTATGGGTGTTTTTCACCCCACGTTTGAGAAGCTCTAATGGTTGTGTTTGTGCAGGATTGGGGATCCTTCTCTTGTTTTTCTCTTCCTCTGAGATCTGGTTCCTGCTCCTTCAGTTCCGGTAAAGAAAGTTGTTACCCCCTTTCTCTCTGTCCACGAATCTTGCGATTTTATGATTTTGCGGTGCTTTGGATGGTATTGATGTGGTGAAATTGTTTTTGGATGCGATTTCTGAGCATATTTTGTCCATGCCTATGATGTTTTTAATATAAATCTAAGCATAGTTGTCCACGCCTATGATGTTTTTAATATAAATCTGAGCATAGTTGTCCACGCCTATGATGTTTTTACTATAGATCGGAGCATAGTTGTCCATGATTATGAAGTTTGTTCTCTAAATCTGAGCATTTGTCCTTGCCAATGATATGTGATATGTCAGTATGTGCATCTATGTATGTCTAATATAAATCTGACACAACTTGTCCATGTCAATGATGTCTTAGCTAAATTTGCACATACTGAGTCATAGAAAATAGCAGTGTCCTATTTGAAATTGATAAGGTCATGTTGCATGTTTTCATTGCTATAGATGGATTAGGAAGAAAGGAGGAGAATGCTTATTGTTCATGCTGCTGCTTTAGTTGCGGCTGTCTATGCATTCATGATGAGTAGGCTTAGGGTTGGTCAAACCTCACGCCCTCAGATCACCTATGCCTCAATGTCTGTTATGGATGAGGAAAGGCAAAAGAACTTGGGTAAAATCTATAACTGCAATGATGTGGAGTGTGTAAACATGCTTCACATGAGAAGAGCCCCCTTTTCCATCTATGTAATGTCCTTAGGGAAAGAAGTCTGCTTGTAGACACTATACATAGCACTGTAGAAGAACAAGTTGCAATGTTTCTTCATATTGTTGGGCATAATCAACGATATAGAGTTGTACACAACACCTGGAGGAGGAGGTCTGGTGAGACTGTTAATAGGAAATTCAAAGAAGTGTTGTATGCTATTGGAGAACTTAGGCATGAGATGATTAAGGCTCCATCAAATGATACCCCACTAAAGATTAGAAACAGTTCAAGATGGTATCCATATTTTAAGGTAATTAAACAATCATTATGTTACCTATAATTGGACCTTAGTTGGGTGCATATCATATAACCATACAATTTTGGGTTGCATGTAGGATTGTGTTGGTGCAATAGATGGAACTCATATCTATGCTAAAGTGCATGTAAAGATGCAATCAGCATTTAGGGGCAGAAAGCACTACACCACTTAGAATGTCCTAGCTGCCGTTGACTTTGATTTGAAATTCACCTATGTATTGGCTGGTTTGGAGGGATCAGCACATGATGCAACCATTCTAGCTAATGCACTAGAGCGGGATGATAGGTTAAGGGTTCCACAGTCAATATATATAAAGATGTAATAACATTATTATCCTAACCATATTGTTGTATTCATTTCAGGCTCACCCCAAGGATGCATACCTGTTGAACAAGCCAATTGAGAATTTTGAGCAGATGGAAATCATATTTGTCAGTGGTATGGCAACAGGAAAGTATGCCATAGGGTCTGGTGAGGCATTGGGCTCTCCCTCAGATTTTGATGACAACTCAATGAAGCTGAATGATGGGATAAAGCTGGAGGATGTGTCTAAGTTATTTGGAGATATTGGAGCTCCTGTTGGTGGTTCTGGAGCTCCTATTGCTGGTTCTGGATCTGCTGCTGGAGTTCTTGGAGCTGCTGCTGCTGATCCTGGAGCTGCTGGTAGTGGTTCAGTGTCTGGACCAGGCAACAAGAGGAAGAGGACTGTTCTTGCTGAGGAGGATGTTGTTGTGATGAATGGCATGACAAGTGTTGTCAACAATGTTGCAGAAGCAATTCGCGAGACCAAGATTGAGCTACTCCACCCTGATCTGTATGATGCTGTCATGTATGTGCCTGGGTTCACTGAGGAAGCCTTGTTGGTGGCATATTCTCACATTCTCGACAACCGGGCCCTGGGCAGTGCATTTGTGAAGATGACTGAGCCTCACCATGTCCTGTGGCTGAGGACCTTCTTGGCCAAGCACTATGTGTAGGCCAATGTTGGTGCGGTGCTAGTTGATCCATCTTTTGGGATGTGAGCTCCTAGTGCTTGATTTTGTGAAGTGAGCTCCTGGTGGCTTTTGTGCAGTGACCCTGATCAGCTGCAGGAGGATGACTCTGGTTAAGTAGTCCTACTGGTGGTCTTGCTGGCTTTTGTGCAGTGACCCCTCTTTTGTGCAGCTAACATGCTCCTCTCATTTGCTAACTACAACAAATAGTTAGTAATTGACTATATATGGCTTTAGTTGCAGCTACTTTTTAGCAAACTATACTTGCACATGTAACTCATATGTGCATGATAAACTTTCGTGGATCAACCCTGATTGTTGATTGTAGATTGGCATATCATGGCAATGTAGACATGTTGGATTATATCTGAGCAAGTGCCCATTGACCTTTGATGTTTTGGTCATATTGATGCATGTAATCTGAGCATATGCCCACTCTCAATCATGCTTTGCTTAACTAGTTACACTGTTTTCTTTCATGTTCTCATGCTCTCTATTTAATCTGAGCATATGCCCATTTTCAATGAGGATCTGGTTATCTAGTTACACTATTTTCTCCCATTTTTCATGATATGTACATATTCTGAGCATATGCCCATTGTCAATGATCATCTGGTTATCTAGGTACACTGTCTTCTTATATTTTTCATGATCTGTACATGTACATATTCTAAGCATATGCCTATTATCAATGATGGTTCTATGTTGTCTAACTGAGCATATGCCTAATTTTAATGATGGCTTCATGTTTTCTATTGGCTAGCTAGCAATGCCTTGGTATGTGGTTCATTCTGGTCGGCAGACTGGTGTGTTCTCCACCTGGAATGCTGGCCATGCTCAAGTGGATGGCGTCAAGGGTGCATGCTTCAAAAAATACAGCACAAGAGAAGAAGCATTGGCGGCTTTACATGGCCAACAAGATGAACAAAAGGTGAAGCTTGATGCACCTAACCTGAAGAAGACTACATTTGCATACAAAGATGCAATAATATTAGCTCAGTTCATAATAATATTGTTGCAAGCACTAGTGATTGTATTATTAGTATGCAAGTGATGTAATATTGCTTCCAAGGTTGTTATTTTGCCCTATGGACTGCATGGAGGTAAACTCACCACTACATGCAAGGGGTAACTCCACCAACTTGTACTCAGCCAACCAAACAAACTCTGCTTGCATCTCACTTTTGAATTTGTGGTCCATCCATGCAACCAATCAACATCTCTCTAGAATTTGGCTGGACCGAACCATGCAACCAAACAAGAGGGTCTTGCATGTCCAGAGCCTGGCTACGGCAAGCCTAGTTCCCCCATGCGAGCCAGGCTGGGTAGGGAAGACAACCAATCGGACCCCTAGGAGATGAGAATAGCGCTCGTCGGTACACCTTTTGTCGTGGTAGAGCGGCATGTCCTTGATAGCCAGCAGCACATACTCACCCTTATAAATACACGCACGCTAACCCTACCCTCATAAGCACATTCGAGAGACCGTACTGATAGATCTAATCTTAAGATTATTATGAAGTCACCAAAGACGCCGCACGCTTGCACGCCTAGCGTCAAAGCCGTGTTGCACGGTGACGGCACCTAGGAACAACCCCTGTCCGAAAAGCAGCGAGTCGGAGATGCTCAGAGTTTCGTGTCTCATCCACAGACTCCAGGTGCAGCACAGCGCTGCTGGGCCATGGCCAAACGCTGCCCTCAGCGTGCCCAAGCTCCACGGCATCCTCCGGTACAGCAGGTGGCCGTGATGCGGAAGAGGGGCAGACCGTGTGCAGGAGGACATATAGGCCTTGCGCACGTAACGCCACCATAATGTTCGCCATGGATGCAAGGTGCACCTTTGGGCCCGCGGCGGGGCTCACTGGGGAGGTAGGCGCGGCCATGAGAATATGGGAGTGGTCAGGAGTGGGGGTGCGTGTAGTTGGAGATTACGACGATTTTTGAAAGCAAAAGTCCCAAAAACACCCACATAAAACTATTTTCGTTTTTCAGTTAGAATTTAACAAAATTTTCAGCCCACAACTATCAAGGCTTTAAGTTTTGTCCCCCATCTCCCATCAAAACAAAAAAGGGAAAATTTGTTCAAGTAATGGTAGTATCTTTAAATGGTATTTTACAGGGACGACATGTTTTAATGGTATTTTACAGAAGTCGTGATCTTTCGATGTTACCCAACCAATTTTCCCAAATCTCCCATCTTTAGTACTGGGAATCTTTTATCCCCTAGCTATCCAAACCATTTACAAAAACTCGCCCTTTGGTTCATGGTTCATGGTGGGTTTACACATCTTCGGCAAATTCCAACTTTTTAGAGTCTCGCACTTAGATTATGAGCATTTTACCAGTTATTATGTTCTATTTTTTAAAACTGTAAAAAAACATAAGGTCTGATGGACAGTTGAACAATTAATGATTATTTTTCTTTGTTCAAGTGTGTGGCACTATTCGATAATACTTATCCAGTATTTCTTGGGAGCGGACATCCAATATAACAGACGCTCCAATTCTAGCAACCATGTTGTGGTGGAATTTTTTTTCACGTATTTGATGTTGTGACATGAGTCATGTTCCCACTCAAATACAGAACATTGTGGTGAGAAATTTTACACATATTTTTGTGGCATTAGACACGAGATGATATTGCAGCAGAAGTTTCAACTAGATTTTATTTACCAGTTAGACGTAAAAGTTTATACTAAATATTTCAATAGTTTATTAGCCATGTTGCATATTGAGCATCTCCAAGAGCTTATCTAAAATATACTCTATAAATCATCATTGGAGAGTCATTTGAATTAAAATTATTTTCTATATCTTTATACTTTCCAACACTTTTTCTATATCTTGTGCGCAGTCTAGAGTGTCATCTCTCTCTTTATCTTTGGCTAGCGAGAAATCCAGAATATAGGATATCTATATTTGGAAATTCAAATGAAGAGGGTGTTCTAGGGTGTTTTTTTAATAAAAATCTCTATTTCCGTAAGTTAGAAAAGATATAAAGAGTCTATTGGAGATGTTCTTAGTCTTATTGATGTGTTCTATTTGTTTCACTGAGTTTTTTAAACAAATTTAATATACTTTTATAATGTTGCAACTGTAATATGAAAATGTTATGGTTATAACTTTTAGGTCCAAAATTTGGTTCTATGTGTTGGTCTCCTCTCGGTGGATGCTGTATGAAATACAGAGTGATGATGCTTATATCTTCAGAAGTAAATTATGTTGGAGGTACAGTAACTTGTCCGTGGGTGGAAGCAAATACTAGATTTCATTCAGTGGCTAATATATAAATTTTGATTAGGTTAGACATGATCACTAATGCACCGTATCTGACCCAAAATAAGTTTAGTACTCCTTCCGGTTCATATTAGAAGTCGTTTTGGACAAGGTTTGAGTCAAACATTGGAGTTATAAATCATGAATAACATTTAAATCGTAGAGTTTAGAAATGTGAAAATCATATAAATAGATTGGTCTTGAAAATTATTTTCATAAAAATATACATATATAACTTTTTAAGAAATACTTTTATAGAAAAGAGAAGTCAAAGTTGTGCTTTGGTCACCGTGTCGCTGTTCTAAACGACTTCTAATATGAACCGGAGGGAGTACTAACCTTTTGTAATGTTTCCTTGAACTAATAGCGTGTAAGTGCGTGACGCATATATTTTTTTAAAAAAATATAGTGCATCCTGTACTTCCCTAGGTCAATCTGAGTAACAAGACATTTTACTGGGCAGCATGTAGTAGAAGTGTTCGGCACAAATTCTTCATTTTGAATGGGCAAGCACATACTTTTCTTAATTCATCATCGTCCCAAGAGAATGAATCAAACAGAGCATCAACCCTTTTACTACTTTGATGGAATCTACTATAAACTTGAACAGAGTATCATTCTTCTAAATTTTCAATTTTAGTTAAGTTTTAATTATATTGTTTACGATTTGTATCCTATATGGACCCTTGGTTATGTGGTAATTAATGATTTTTTAATTCCAAATTTAGGCTTTATTATATGTATTTGAGATGGATTCTTTAGATTACTCTCAATCTTTAGATCTTTGTAAGATCCGATGGTGTATGTTCTTCTCTTTTTTCAATTAATAGAATAATATAAATCATTAGATATTCATAAAATCTAACATGATATATTCTTATCTTTTTTGGATTAACAGAATAATATAGATCTTTATATCTTCATAAAATCCGACGGCATATATAGTGAAATAGTCTCTAGCCTAGTAGTTAGAGTACCCAACTAGCATCCAGTAGACCATGTTCGACGTCCTATGAGAGCGAATTATTGGGTTTTAATAAAAAAATATAAAAAATACAGGTTGGGGCTTCCCCTCCTGACTTCGGTCAAAAGATTAATGGAATAATATGGATCGTTACATTTTCATAAAATCCGGCGGTTTATATTCTTCTCTTTTTTAGATTAACGTGAGAATTTCTTATCCCTCTCGACGAACGTGGTGGCTCCTTTTAACACTATTATATTAATATGATAGATAGATAGATTTATATTTCTTAATACTAGCAAGAACACACGTTTAATAGAAAATAAGATTGTATAACATATACCAAGAACGCACATGCTGCGAGAGGAGGAGCCTGTCGGGAGAGTCAATCATGTAGTGGTCCTTGAGCTCCGGGAGGTAGGCTCCGGCGAAGACACTCGTGCCCCAGTGGAAGAAGCGGATGTGGCCATGGAGCTTGGCGAGCACCGGGAGCAGGCCGAGGCCCTGCGGCAGCATAGTCCACCGGTGAGGGTGGAGGCGAGGGTCCGACAGGCCACGGCCACGCGGGTCGGGCGTGGAGGAGCCGGGAGCACCACCGGCGGCAGACGGTGCGGAAGCGGACATAATCGTGCAAGTCCCGTGAGCAGCACACGGTCGACAATGAGCCTAACGAGGTCCTCGTGCATCGACAATGACTAGGGAGGTGGTGGCGGCGTCGATGTGGCGCTTGGCGGCTCAGTCGCTTTACTTTGAATTGATGGCCTTTTAAATTGCGGGTTGGTGTTTGAGAATTTTCTTTTTCAAAATTTCATAATTGTGTGCGATTTTGTCACTTTTGTCTATGGGTTGTAACAATTTCATAACAGGACCAATGTACTACAGAGGCTGGTACCATCTGTTCTACCAATACAACCCCAATGGTGCATCTTGGGACCGTAGTACCATTCTATATGGAGATTATTATGTTATTAATGGCATGGAGCATATGGACTACAAAAAATGGTCTCATATTTGAAAATGAGGATGCACTGGTGCAAAAGTGTGATGAGGTTTTTAAACATAATTTTTCCGTGGTTATCCATAGGGCAAAGAAGAAATGCCTCCCATGTATCTCGTTATGGCTAGAGTCGATCTCTTTTATAATTTTCGTTTTTGCTCTTTGAGTTTTGGTCTGTAACATTTCCATTCTTTTAATATATAACTAGGGGCTTGCCCCTCCTGTTACATGAAAAAAAATACGTGTCGGGACAGAACCTTGAAATTATTCGAACACACAGTATACAAATGTTTCCAGCATCAACATTTGCCAATGGTAGTTGACTTATACGATGAAGCATCAGTGAACATGCAAGCATGTGAAGCCGTGCGAAAGGCATCCTGCTGCAGGATTCCAGGGATTTTCAATTCGTTGAGGACAAACTGCCGCTTATTTATTTATTTTCGTGTTTTGTTTAGGACTTGCTAGCTAGCTGATGGCGATCTGAATTATAAGGCTTCTTTGAATCACTAGCTTGAATTCTGCGCGTTTATAAATGCGTGCCCCTCCAGGCTCCAGCTCCGTATACGCTGTTCTCTCCACGAATCAAGAAAGAACAGGTACCAATGGCGTCTAATGTCGCGGGGGCATTGGTGTCACTGCTACTGCTACAGCTCGCCGCTGCCTCTCATGCCGTCCGCCGGAGCCTGGAGTCTGATACGATGGCAGCCGTGCCACCGTCCATTACCAGTCCCGAACTCAGGACTGAGCTACCACTTCCAGCCCTCCAAGAACTGGATGAATGGTATGCTACCAATGCTTCTTACATTTATGTCTTGTTTTCTTTCCATAATTTCACCATCAGTCTGTGGTCATTGACTCTATACTTTTCATTGTTTATTTGGGATTTATAATGTCATCATAATTATTAAAAGATCCAATCATGTGTGTAATTTGAATCCTAGTCCATCATCTCTATATAACTATATATCCTCAACAAGTTTCTACACCAAGTAACTTAACTAATTTAACTTAAATGATTTACTATTGTTCATGGTTCTTAAAGAAAGTGGCAGCGTAACCTCGTGGAGTTACATCATTCAAACCACTCAATTTATTATGTCGCAATAGTATTTATTTAAGTGCATTATTGTGCGTGCTGTTCCAATTAGTTGTTTTGTTTGTTTGTAATAAACAATATGGACATGATTGCTTCGCAACCATTTTTCATGTAGGTATAAATCTAATTATCTAGTAAATTAGGAGAAACTAGTATATCAACATGTACTCAGGCATGGGCTAGCTATTTGAGGGGACATAACAAGTATTTTAACAGAGGTATAAATATTACTAGTTGGCGAACAAATTTGGATCCTACAATATAATGCAACTAATAAAATTCCTGATCTCTTCTTCGAAACACACTCAGCACTATGAACACCCACACAAACTACACCGATAAGCATCTCCCAAATATTGGATGGGTATATCTTAAGACTGACAGACATCTTGCAGCAAAATATATCTAATGGCTATTTTTGTCAACGGTTATTGAGTCTAAAAAGTGGCAGTGGTTAGATCACATTTACTCATTGTGGGAATTTTTAGGATTTTTATATTTTTATACCGAATTTGGTAAGGAATAACGTATGGTTCACAAGTGCCAGATAGGTTTTGTGATGGCGCATCTTCATGAACAAATGATTGTAGTAAACATCTCGATCACAGTGATATCAAGAAACCTTTTGAAACGACTTGCCAACTGCCTTCATGTCGGTGCTTCGTACGGCTAGTGATTTTGCACTGTGCACTTCCAGTCTCCATGATAAACACTCGGATGCGATATGTATACTGCTTCTGGCTCTAACTCTACATCCAGTGGGATGAGTTCATGTTCCTCTCGATGAACGTTTCAGGCTTACAACAGGGTGCTTGTAAGTAGGAGGGTATGTGAGAAAAGGGTGATCCCCTGAAATGGTTGACCTGACTCCCCTTATATAAATTTGGGGGTAGGCAACATGAGATGGAAAAAGGGACAAAGGCGAAAGGAACGGGTCCCCTAGGTTGGCAGGTCGGTGTTGTCCTCCTAGGGTTGTCGAGGCGCCATACCGTCCTTTGTTGCCATGCTTCGGGTCGAGCGGCTTCGGTGTAATTCCTCAACGTGGCTACAACGACAGGTGTGGCTTCGTATAGAGCTCGGAGTTGCGCCATAGTGTCAGAAGTGGCTGCACATAGTTTGGTATGGCGCCTAAATGTGCCTGTCACTTCTCTGAGCGCCTGTACCAAGTGTGCCAGCATGTTGTTGCTTCTGGTCGTCCTCCATCGTGGTGGCATTACGTCTCGGCGTACTTTTGGTGCTACTGGACTCTCTTGGGTCTAGGCGGCAGCAACCTAACGGGGGCATTCCCCAGCGTGGTCGAAGGGGGGAGGGGTGTATGCCGTGGACACGACCCCCGCCGCATGGTTGAGCGCCTGGACTCCGCACCTTTTGAGTGAGAGGTTGGTTTTAATGGGTTTGCGTCCCCTCCCACATCGCGCGATGGAGTAGGTGGCCTGCAAGTGTCAAACCCTATCGTAACCTCGATTGCCCACGTGGGTCGTGGGCTCATGTGGCTGCTGCTTTGGGTGAGCCTGTCTTGTTCCCCGACCGCCTGAGGGGCAATCAATCTCGCTTTGACTCTGATGCTTTGGCTCACGCACCCAGGCATGTCCCTCACCTCTCTTACGAGCGTGTGGGTCTGGAGCGTCCCGATGCCTTCATACGGGTGGTCCGTTTGTCACTCGTGGGCCGCAGTCCCTATAAAGTTCCAAAGGGGGTCTTTCTTGTTTCGTTCCCCAGGGTACCGATACATGTCACACCACAGTAAGGCCAGTGCAAGGTTTTACGAGGTTTCATGCACATTAAATAGGTGCCAACTCAACATTTTAGATGATGTGGCAGGGAGTTAACGAGGAGAGAGAGATGAAATGGGTTTCATCTAGATGAAACTCTGTATACACAGTTTCCAACAAGTCTGGTAAATTTATTGTCTCCTTGCTTATGTGGCATTCTTGGAAACACAAAAATGAAATCCCCACTGGGACTAGCCTAATACCACCTTTTATGACATTCTCCCATTAACTTACAAATTGTATTGAACATGCACCACAAAATAGTTTCCCAGTTCCAATAGTTCATATGACTGTCACATCACATTTGACAATATGTTGAAGGGGGCAACTGTAAATAGCTTATAGAAGCTAGTTGAAGTGGCAATATCACTGACAAATACTGAAACAAATATGCTCAATTTAATTACTCCCCAGATAATGTTTTTATGATAAACTAATTAACATCTTCCCTAAGGGTGTACATTTCCTATAGCAGGTTTGTTATTCTAAGTTAGCTTGCATAGATGATTCAAATTAATTTGCCCCTGACACTACTTATATATTGGTAATAAAAGTTTGTTCGGTGCCTTTAATGTTGTCCTTATTTGACTGTATCATTGTGTTTCGTTAATTTTGTCTTACTTTTGCTGCATGCTAACTTGCTTTTGTTGCCTTCCTTTCACGCGCGGCTCTTGCCACTCGCACGGGGTATCTTGTTACTCTCAGATCCTAATGGTACGCATGTTCTTCCTTGCGTCTCTCTTTTCCATCTAGTTACTCTGGCTCTCCTCGCTGTTAATTTAGCCTATATAAACTGTTTTGAGTGACAGAAATTAATCTTTCTTGACATGAACAGGTCCAATGTATTACAAAGGCTGGTACCATCTGTTCTACCAATACAACCCCAACGGTGCCGCTTGGGACCGTAGTATAGTCTGGGGTCACTCCGTTTCGCGTGACCTCATCAACTGGATGACGCTGGAGCCGGCCATCTCCCCAAGCATCGACTCCGACAAGTTCGGCTGCTGGTCGGGCTCGGCGACCATCCTCCCCGACGGCACCCCAATGATCGTCTACACGGGCATCAACAGGATCCAGGGCAACGACACCAACTACCAGGTGCAGAACGTCGCCTACCCCAAGAACGCGTCGGACCCGCTGCTCCGGGAGTGGGTGAAGCCAGGCTACAACCCGATCATCTCGCCGGAGGCCGGCCTGAACGCGACGCAGTTCCGCGACCCGACCACGGCGTGGCAGGGCCCCGACGGGCGCTGGCGGCTCCTCGTCGGCAACGAGCAGGGCCAGGAGGGCCGCGCGCTCGTGTACCGGAGCTGGGACCTGAAAACCTGGGAGCGCGCCGAGGAGCCCCTGCACTCGGCGGCGACGGCCATGTGGGAGTGCCCGGACTTCTTCCCGGTGGCGGCCGCCGGCAGCCAGGACGGGCTGGACCTGTCGTCGTCCGGCGGCGGCGCCGGGGAGAAGCACGTCCTCAAGAGCAGCCTTCCTTTCCTGTGGAACGACTACTACACCATCGGCACGTACGACGCCGGCGAGGACAGGTACGTCCCCGACGACCCCTCCGGCGACTACCGGGCGCGGTACGACTACGGGACGTTCTACGCGTCCAAGACGTTCTACGACCCGGCGAGGAAGCGGAGGGTGCTGTGGGGGTGGGTCAACGAGTCCGACACGGCCGCCGACGACGCGGCCAAGGGGTGGGCGGGGATCCAGGCGATCCCGCGCAAGGTCTGGCTCGACGCCGGCGGGAAGCAGCTCGTGCAGTGGCCCGTCGAGGAGGTCGAGAGCCTCAGAGGGAAGCCCACCACAGTAGCCGACAAGGTTGTCAAGGCTAGATGTGTATAAGAGACAGGCCAGGATCTGGCCAC
>OAMR01000225.1:1252115-1263569 GCA_900205405.1 Echinochloa crus-galli
CCTTCCTTTCACGCGCGGCTCTTGCCACTCGCACGGGGTATCTTGTTACTCTCAGATCCTAATGGTACGCATGTTCTTCCTTGCGTCTCTCTTTTCCATCTAGTTACTCTGGCTCTCCTCGCTGTTAATTTAGCCTATATAAACTGTTTTGAGTGACAGAAATTAATCTTTCTTGACATGAACAGGTCCAATGTATTACAAAGGCTGGTACCATCTGTTCTACCAATACAACCCCAACGGTGCCGCTTGGGACCGTAGTATAGTCTGGGGTCACTCCGTTTCGCGTGACCTCATCAACTGGATGACGCTGGAGCCGGCCATCTCCCCAAGCATCGACTCCGACAAGTTCGGCTGCTGGTCGGGCTCGGCGACCATCCTCCCCGACGGCACCCCAATGATCGTCTACACGGGCATCAACAGGATCCAGGGCAACGACACCAACTACCAGGTGCAGAACGTCGCCTACCCCAAGAACGCGTCGGACCCGCTGCTCCGGGAGTGGGTGAAGCCAGGCTACAACCCGATCATCTCGCCGGAGGCCGGCCTGAACGCGACGCAGTTCCGCGACCCGACCACGGCGTGGCAGGGCCCCGACGGGCGCTGGCGGCTCCTCGTCGGCAACGAGCAGGGCCAGGAGGGCCGCGCGCTCGTGTACCGGAGCTGGGACCTGAAAACCTGGGAGCGCGCCGAGGAGCCCCTGCACTCGGCGGCGACGGCCATGTGGGAGTGCCCGGACTTCTTCCCGGTGGCGGCCGCCGGCAGCCAGGACGGGCTGGACCTGTCGTCGTCCGGCGGCGGCGCCGGGGAGAAGCACGTCCTCAAGAGCAGCCTTCCTTTCCTGTGGAACGACTACTACACCATCGGCACGTACGACGCCGGCGAGGACAGGTACGTCCCCGACGACCCCTCCGGCGACTACCGGGCGCGGTACGACTACGGGACGTTCTACGCGTCCAAGACGTTCTACGACCCGGCGAGGAAGCGGAGGGTGCTGTGGGGGTGGGTCAACGAGTCCGACACGGCCGCCGACGACGCGGCCAAGGGGTGGGCGGGGATCCAGGCGATCCCGCGCAAGGTCTGGCTCGACGCCGGCGGGAAGCAGCTCGTGCAGTGGCCCGTCGAGGAGGTCGAGAGCCTCAGAGGGAAGCCCACCACAGTAGCCGACAAGGTTGTCAAGGCTGGGAAACAATTCGAGATCGAAATGTACGAGGCTTCACAGGTCGGGATCAGCACCGTCTTATCTTTCTAGCTAAAAACGTTAACTAAAACACTGGAACAATGATTGATAATCAACAATGATTTTGGCAACAGGCTGACGTTGAAGTGGTTTTCGAGATACAAAGCTTGGAGAAAGCCGAGCCGTTTGACCCGTCATTCAGCAACGACGCCCAGAAGCTGTGCAGCACGAAAGGTGCCGACGTGGCAGGTGGAGTGGGCCCCTTTGGGCTTTGGGTGCTGGCCTCTGCTCACCAGGAGGAGAGGACTGCCATTTTCTTCAGAGTCTTCAGAGCATACGACGGCAAACCAGTAGTCCTCATGTGCAGCGACACCACCAGGTCATCTCTTAAGCCAAAACATATGCGCATACAATACTAGTGCAGAATATGAATATAGTTCAGCTTATGCATAATTTATTGTGATCTTGTTATATTTTGAGCAGGTCATCTCTTAGCCCGGATCTGTACAAACCGAGGGTTGCTGGCTATGTCGATACGGACATTAAAGATGGCAGGATCTCTCTCAGAACCTTGGTATGTGTTTGCTTTTACGACCCGGTTTGGAAAGTAAAAACTGTCATTTCGGTGCGTGTTAATATATATTCTCGCCGGCTTGTAAATTCAGATGTCATTTTTGTCCACCCTTTTCTCTTTGTTCTAGATCGATCGGTCAGTTATCGAAAGCTTTGGAGTTGGAGGCAAAACCTGCATCTTGTCAAGGGTCTACCCATCCCTTGCAACAGGCAGAGACGCGCATCTGCTCGTCTTCAACAACGGTGAGGAGGACATCAAACTGCATCATCTGACGGCATGGGAGATGAACAATGCGCAGATTCAATAAGCCTGCTTTCAGTTCAGTGACCACACTTTGGGGTGCTAAACCTTAAAAATTCTGTACGGGATTTATCTTTTTCATGGTCCTCCTGGGACTTTCCCTTCCCATTTGGAATAATAAAAAGTTTAATTTGCGGTGCGCAGGCACGACCAATGAATTTTTGAGTTATTGCACGTCCATATATTTTTTTTGAAAAAGGGAAGTTTTATTAATCTTAGACAATTATATCAAGATGATACAATTATATAAGATCCAACCCGGCCTCTGCATAACTAAAATGTACACAGCCATAAAAAAGAAAGCATCATGACCAAAAGATCATGTCGCAGCAAGCTACCACAAGCGACTTCATCTCCATCCGCTTCACAAACCAAAGCAGCTCTTGGACTATGACGTAGGCTCCCGAGACAACGCCTCCAACGAGGAAATGGCACGCGCACGTGCCGACATTGCAGTGACCCAATCAATTAAGACTAAATCAAAAGTTTTCACCCTGGGAGTAATTCATCTTAATCCAAACAGTGCCTTCAACAAGACAACCAATTAAGGTCAGATCTAGGAATTTCTTCCTGAAACCGGTGAATTAGTAACAATTACCACCACAACATAGTCACACCGTGTTGCTTCCCCCTTCTTACCAAGTCAATGCTTTGATATAGACCAGACCTGACCCACTTCAAATGGCCATGAAATCCAAATCCGGCAGACCATCTGAAATCATAACCGGAGATATCATGCTGTGAAGTAGCCACTGGGTACCCGTGTATAATCCACCGAAATAAATTGCAGATGAAATCCATCTTCGAGTAAGAGAAACCGCGAATGAAGCCAAGGTGACTCATGTCTCCCGATATATATGAAAACAAAGGCGAAATTGAAGATGTCATGATCAGATGTAGTTGCAAGATCCGAACTAGGAACTCGTACCCTACCCCGAGGCTATCATCGCCGCCGCCAACTGCCTTGTGGACCTCCATGGATCCCGACGAGCTCCTCCGTCGGATCCCACGCACGGACGCCGCTCGAGCTGTGGAGGGCAAGATCCGGCCTTCTAGACGTCGAAGCAGGCATGCCCTCGCCAGGGAAGAATGCGCCGCCGTCCGCACGATGTGGCCTCGTCGACCGGAGGAGCCACCCCGCCGCCGCCCTCCTCCCAGGTGCCCGACTTCCGGATGGCCTGCTCGGGCAACGGCGAGGAGAAGACGGGGGAGGAGGGAGGCCGGCGGCGAGGGGGCGTGGGGGACTCCCCCGATCGCCCGCGGAGGAGCGCGAGATGCTGTTTTCCGCTAGTTTTCCCTCGACGAGTACATTGCACGTCCATATATATATCCTGAAGGAGCGTGCATGCAAAGTTATTAAGTCGTTTGACGAGCGAGTCAGCCGCGCGCGTGGCACTGGATTGTTCCGTATGGACAGAGAGGGATATGCAAACATACGTGGAATGGATAGGATAGGATCAGATCGCGAGAGGGGATCGATATAATACACACTCAATAACTTACATAATTGGCAGTCTGAGGCAGCTGCCTGCGCGCTACAAATTAAAGGGAAAGCCGAGAGCCCAGATCGATGCTCCCTGCTCCATCTACGTTGTGTCTAGCCGGACGATCGAGATCAGCATTTCGTCTTCTTCCTCTCGGCGGGCGGCGGCGACGGCGGAGGCTGGGGAATTCGCCATTCGTCGGAGCGATCGATCGGCGCGTCCCGGCGCGGCGGTGATCGAGATGGGCGACACGGGCAAGCGGCGGTTCCAGTTCCGCTAGCTGTCGGTAAGGAATAAGGAGGTACGACGACACACCCGTTCTTTCTTGTATGTTACGTTCCTGACATGTGTCTCGATTTCCTACTTATTTTTCCCGTCGATTCGCGGATAGATCACGATCGCCGTGCTCGATTTCTGCAAAAATCTGATGATGATCAAGATCAGTGGATAATTAGGAGAATATTCGCCTAATTCTCTCGATCGATTCTCCGCGGCCAATGGAAATGGACTGCATTCCTGCTGGGCTTTTCTCCACTAGGGATAGGGAGAGGCGAGGAAGTCAGGCTGGTCCGATACCGGCAGCGGTGGTGGTGCCACTGGCCGGCATGCACATCATATCGGTGTTGGGTGGTGGGCTGAACCAACGCCAACATGCGCGGTCCAGGGACGCCACCTTCTTCTTGGGCGTGCATGAGAGATCGAGGCGTATGCGTACGCGAATCTCCGAGTACGACGAAGTGGACGGGCAAGCCAGCGGCGAGCTGAGATGAGTGGTGATGATCCACGATGATGTCGCTCGTTAGGTCACGATCCTACCCGGCGACTCCCTACGCAACACGAACAGAGACGTCCACTATCGCTTCCCTTAATTGCCTCTTTTTTTCTCCTTTTCTTTTTTGGGGGCAGACTTGTGGTATCTTGAAAACGACCTAGAAAAATGAAATGCGTCATATAATATATACAGTATATGACTATATGGTCAGCACCTACAGAACGGAAGTCAATATATCAACAAGCACAAATTGCTTTTTTTTTTTGAGAAGAACAAGCACAAATTGCTCACGCACCAAAAAAGATGATTTACAGCCGCTAGCCGGTAGAAAAAATACAAAAGATTAAGTACACCAGTATATATATTATACTGAGAGACAGAGCTGATGGGATCGGTGGTTCCGTCCAGTAAAAAAGACCATCTATACAACTAGCGGCTGTGTTTAGTTTCCAAAATTCCACTATGTAAAAATTCTCATCACATCACATCAAATCTATCTCCTTATACATGGAGTATTAAATATAGGTAAATAAAAAAACTAATTACATAATCTTGGTTTTCGTAATAAACTAGTCAAACAGCGGTTTTATCTTTTTTTTATCAAACAGCGAATTTGTCTTGAAACCAGCGCGGTGCCTTGATGCTATCTTTATAAATAATGGCAAATGATATTAATTGCGATATTACTAATGGCAATACATTATTAAAATTATTTAAAAATTATCTCTTTGACTAATGAGTAATGATATTGTTTTTAATATTATTAATAATGTATTCACTTAAGGTATTTAAAACTTGTCTCTCCTATATCTAAAACGAGGACAAGTTTCTGCGGTGGTTACTCTTTTGATATGTCATGAGACACTAACAGGTGGACCCTCATGCCTCCGAAAAAACAAGAAAGAGAAACCGAAGAAGACCATGATTCGTGTTCTCTTCCATCCTAATCCTTGGCGAGCGCGCTACACGGACTCTTATCCTAAGCCCTCCATTACGGCTGTGCTTGTCTTGCCGCTGCCGCCCACTTCAAATCATCCAACATTGTTGCTTAAGTTGACATAGTTGTTCGCCATTGCCATAGAGAATTAGTTGTGAAATCCACTATACACACCTTGACGGCACTTCCACGTTGATCCACCCAAACCCATTGATGATCCATCAATGCAAGCGTTAAATTGTAGTTGCATCAGGCTTGATGTTGCTGAGGATCGCTGAGCATGGTTTTCAATTATATTGGGAGGCTATACACATGGCTTTCAATTATATATCTCTTTCACCAATAGCATCAAACGAGCATATTTACTAGTTAACTAACAAACAATGATAGTAGTCTTATTGGTAAAGATTAAGTTTTGTTTATATCAATATAGCTTGCTACATTAATTTTAATATATCTAATCTATAATTTTAAATACTTTGATTTATGTATTGGTGAAATTATGATATATACTTAATTTTTTTATTTCTTGGTAATTATTTAATATTATCAAATATTTAATACTTTCTATTCCAATTTCATATATTTAATTCTGAAATATTTATTTATAAAAATTTATGGTTCAATAACTACTTATTGATTTTTTCTATCGACATGGGTTGTGAAATCATACTTGGATATTGATTTCACTATTCTAAGACCATCGATCAACAAACTGATATGTGATATTTTCATATAAAATTAAATATCTGAATATATATTCAGTCCTTATTGATAAAGATTAAGTTTGGTTTATATCAATACAGCTTGCTACATTAATTTTAATATATCTAATCTATAATTTTAAATACTTTGATTTATGTATTGGTGAAATTATGATATATACTTAATTTTTTTATTTCTTGGTAATTATTTAATATTATCAAATATTTAATACTTTCTATTCCAATTTCATATATTTAATTCTGAAATATTTATTTATAAAAATTTATGGTTCAATAACTACTTATTGATTTTTTCTATCGACATGGGTTGTGAAATCATACTTGGATATTGATTTCACTATTCTAAGACCATCGATCAACAAACTGATATGTGATATTTTCATATAAAATTAAATATCTGAATATATATTCATATTCCATACATCCATTTTGTATTTGTATTAGCCAACATTCGTATCTGTATTCATATTCGACTTAAAATATGGTAAAAAATGCATATGTATCCTATTTGAATTCCATCCCTATATGTATCCTATTTGTCCTTTTGGGATTGCTTTTGGAATATACCATTAAGTTATTTTGTTGCTTGTGCTATGCACTAAACTTCAATGTATTTAGACAGCTTTTAACTAGTAGTTCAACCACTTAGATCAATATGAACCATTGAATCAAAAATATAAGCAGTTTAATTATCGATCCTAAGCATCTCCAAGAGACTATCTAAAATATACTCTCCAAATCATCATTTAACGAGTCATTTGAGTAAAGTTTATTTTCTATATGTTTATACTTTCCAACAACTTTTCTATATCTTGTGAGTAGTCTAGAGAGTCATCTCGCTCTCCATCTTTGGCTAGTGAGAAACCCAGAATAGAGGATATCTATATTTGGATATCCAATTGAAGAGGCTGTTGGAGGGTATTTTTTCACCAAAATCTCTATTTCTGTAAGTTAGAAAAGATATAAAGAGTCTCTTGGAGATGAGCATCTCCAAAACCTATCTAAAATATGCCCTTTAAATCTTTATACTTTCCAACTGACTTTCTATATCTTGTGCACGGTCTAGAGAGTAATCTCGCTCTCCATCTTTGGCTAGTGAGACATCCGGAATAGAGGATATCTGTATTTGGATATCCAATCGAAGAGGTTGTTGGATAGTGTTTTTTCACCAAATATTTATTTCTGTAGGTTAGAAAAGATATAAAGAGCCTTTTGGAGATGTTTTGATACGTTTCACCAATTTATATCCATATACATCCACGTACAAACGTTACTTGTCTCACCAATTTTCATATAAAAACACTACACATCTGATAGATAGTTTATTTCGTTATCCTTTTGGATCTTAACTACTGTATAAAAAGAACAGGAAACTGCATGCATGAAAGGAAACCGAGCTGTCATGTCTGACTTCGAAGTTTGGACTCAGCGTAGATAAGCACTCGACTACCTGCCAAAGAAGCGTACAAAAACCATCGCACGCGTGAGTACGTTGTCACCTTGTAGCACTTCATGGCAGAATGGGCACAGCCAAATAAAATGCGTAACGGCGGCCATATATACATATATACATGCGTTTCTCGGTGTCGTTGAATGGCTGTCACTGTTGTTGCATTGAGAGAAGAATTCGGTATAGTATGCTACTCTACTCAACTGTACCTTGTACTAATATCTTGTTTGTCACTGGTCAGAGTAGGAGTGCCATGGATCAGTTTTTCAGTAGCATGTGGGTCCAGATTTTCATTTTGATCAGCTTTGGGCACATGTCAATAGTCTAGCTAGTTCCTCTGGATTAAATTGGTTATTTTCAAGGAGGAGGTGCTATTTGAATGAGTTAAACTTCTCTTCGTTCCGTACTGAGAGAGTTGCGCGTGTGCCTACCACGACTGCACTGAAGTGAATAAGTGTGTAAAGAAAACAAAGAACACCGTAGTGCGCAATCAGCGAGATGGATCGGTTGTTGTAACCATTTGGTTCACTCCTTTGTTTGACCTACACAAGTAGTGTACATGTGTGATGTTTCCTTGTTACAACCTGCCTGCAGGCACAGGCAATTCAAGCTGCAGGCACTAGTGGCTATAAGAGAGGACCGGGAGTGCTTGCCGCTTGACTCGGCACAGAGCTGCAGTGTGTGTGTGTTGTGTTAGAGACAGAAACACAAGAGGACGGAGGAGCCATGGGAGAAGAGAAGCAAACAGATGGTCACCGGGGGAAGAACAAGTACGCCGTGGCATGCTCCATTATCGGCTCCATCATCTCCGTCCTCATGGGATACGGTACTGTACTTAACATGAATGCATCTCCATCCTCATGAATCCGTTTTACCAGTAAATTAATTATAATAATGCACGTGATGCGCATTGCAGACACGGGCGTGATGAGCGGCGCGATGCTGTTCATCAAGGAGGACCTCAACACCAACGACACGCAGGTGCAGGTCCTCGCCGGCATCCTCAACCTCTTTGCCCTCGTCGGCTCCCTCACCGCCGGCCGCGTCTCCGACTGGATCGGCCGCCGCCGCACCATCTCTCTTGCGGCCTGCATCTTCTTCGCCGGCTCGGTCCTCATGGGCCTCGCGCCCAACTTCGTCACGCTCCTTGCCGGCCGCTGCGTCGCGGGCGTCGGCGTCGGCTACGCGCTCATGATCGTGCCCGTCTACGCGGCCGAGATCTCCTCCGCGGCGATCCGCGGCTCGGTCACCTCGCTGCCCGAGATCTGCATCAGCTTCGGCATCCTCGTCGGGTACGTCGCCAACTACCTGCTCGCCAAGCTGCCCCTGGTCTACGGCTGGCGCACCATGCTGGGGCTCGGCGCGCTCCCGAGCGCCGTGCTCGCGGTCGCCGTGCTCGCGATGCCGGAGTCGCCCCGGTGGCTCGTCATGCAGGGCCGCGTCGAGGAGGCCCTCGCCGTGCTCCGGCGGGTCTCCGACACCGCGGCCGAGGCCGACGTGCGCCTCGACGAGATCAAAATGGCGGCGGGGCTTGCAGACGATGACGCCGCCGCCGCCGCGCCGAGCAGCGTCGGCAAGGGCGTCTGGAGGGAGATGTTCCTGCACCCGACGCCGCCCGTCCGGCGCATCCTCGTCGCGGCCTTCGGCGTCCACTTCTTCCAGCTGTTAGGTTGATCTCCCGGCCCACACGGCCCAAAGGCCGTGGGCCTGATCCAGTCCGCGCCCTGATCGGGGCCGCCCAATCCTACATGGTTGGAGGGCCCCTGTCACCCCGCGCTATAAAGAAAGGTGGGGGCCGCCGACTCAAGTAACAAGGTTCACCTGAGCCGCCACGACCCACCGAAACACCAATCCGATCTAGGGTTAGCGCGGGCAGTGACGGGAAGACCCGCCACCGCCGCCACGACGTCATCGCCGTACTCCGTCGCCGTCCCGGGCCAGTGCCGGTGGCGACCAGAGGGCCGGCGCGACCTGCTACCGCGACGCACTCCTACGACTACACTGCGCGACGCGGTAGGAGATCCCGCTGGCCTTCGGGTCGCCACCAGCACTGGCCCGGAGCGGCGACAGAGTCCAGCGTGGACGTCGTGGCGGCGGTGGTGGGTCTTCCCGTCACTGCCCGCGCTAACCCTAGATCGGATTGGTGTTCGTCGTCTTTGACGGGGGCAGCATGCCTTGCAAGGCGGCCACGGATAATGAGCGGCAGAGGTATGGCGACTCGTGCTGTGATGATATTTGGTTAAGAATTCAGAGTTTCGTTCTCCATTTGCATTTGTAGTTTTGTGATTTGCGTCGTCAGCTTATGTGCCTTGATGGCAACAATTTAGGGGTGATTTGGGATTATTTAATCTGTTATTATAGATCAGGCATTTCTCTTAGTCACTGTATATGAAGCATTGGGTTTTAGAACTCTTGTTTTAAGGCCATAATGGAGCTGACCAATGATTCAGGAGCCATTTTTCGAACTACCTGTTGAGCCTACGCCGACGGTGCCAGACACTGCGGCTCCAGCTCCTGTGGTGGTTCCTCCTGTAGCAACACCGAATGCAAATGTGGAACCTGTCCCTCAGGATCCTATAGAAAATGTTGCTGCAGATCAGGGGGAGCATCAACAGCCTCCAATAGAAAATGTTCCAAATGTAGAGGCCCCTAGAAGGTCTCAAAGAGCAAGAAAGTCAGCAATTCCTGATGATTATGAAGTGTATAACACAGAAGAGTTTCGAATGGAGGATGATCCTATTTCATTCGAACAAGCCATGAGAAGCGAAAATTCATCCAAGTGGCTTGAGGCCATGGAAGATGAAATGAAATCGATGAGTACCAACCGTGTTTGGGACTTAGAAGAAATTCCTAAAGGAGCCAAAACAGTAGGCTGCAAATGGGTCTACAAGACGAAACGTGACTCCAAAGGGAATGTAGAAAGATTTAAAGCGCGTCTTGTGGCGAAGGGTTTTACACAAAAGGAAGGAATAGATTACAATGAGACTTTTTCTCCGGTCTCTTGTAAGGATTCCTTCAGAATCATAATGGCATTGGTTATGTTATAATGTTCTCACTTGATATAAATTAATTTTCAGCTACGGGTTCCATGATGGTCTCCATCAAGGACATTCCGATTCTCAAAGGAGATAACTACAATGAGTGGTACAAGAAGGTGGACTTCTTCTTTACCATGACAGAGCTGGATTGGGTTCTCACGGCACCAGTTCCGGCTGAGCCTGTGAAGCCAGTCAGAGAGGCTGATATGACAGATGCTGTTTGGCAGCAGACAGAGCAGGCCTATACGGTCAGCAAACAGAAGTTTGATACAGATAATGCCAAATGGATCACTGCCAACAAGAAATGTTTGGCAGTGGTCAAGAACACCATAGAGCCTTCTGTTTTTGGGGCAATTAAAGATTGTCATAATGTCGTTGAGTACTTGGCGAAGTTAAAGAGTCAGTACACTGGCTCTTCAAAGACCTACGCCTCTCAGTTGATCAAGCAGTTGATCAACGCCAAGTACACAGGCGGCATCAGAGAGCACATACATCGCTTAATTCACATAAACAATAAGCTCAAGCCAATGGATGAGGACTTGAAAGAGAGTACCATCATTCACTTGGCTTTTGCTTCATTGCCAGACTCGTTTGAGAACTTCGTTGTTAACTACAATGTTAGTTCTGAGAAATGGGATACAGAAAAGACCATTGCGATGTTGGCTCAAGAGGAGGAAAGGATAAAGATAGCACGTGGTAGCACTGTCAACTACGTGCAAAAGAAGAAAAACAACAATGCGTCTAGCAGCGCAAAAGGAAATCCCTCCTCCTCTAAGGGAAAAGGAATTCAGCACTCCCAGCAGCACAGGCCTAAGGACGGGCAAACCACAGTGGAGAAAGATCAGTGTCTCTACTGCAAAGAGAAAGGGCATTACAAGAAAAATTGTGCTGCCTACTTAAAGTTGATCATGGAAAGGAAAGGTGAGAATGTTATTTCATTCATAAATGAATCTCTGTATATATATGATTCCTGATCTAGTTGGTGGATTGACTCAGG
>OAMR01000225.1:1267196-1298448 GCA_900205405.1 Echinochloa crus-galli
CCTCGGGCTCGGGCTCGCCGTGGTGGAGCGGGCGCCGCCGCACCGCTCCCCGGCGTGGGCGGTGGTGCTGTCCATCGCCACGGTGTTCACCTTCATAGCGTCCTTCTCCGTCGGCGTCGGGCCCATCACGTGGGCGTACAGCTCGGAGGTGTACCCGCTCAGGCTGCGCGCGCAGGGCGCCAGCGTCGGCGTGGCCATCAACCGCGTCATGAACGCCGGCGTGTCCATGACGTTCGTGTCGCTGTACAAGGCCGTGACCATCGGCGGCGCCTTCTTCCTGTTCGCGGGGCTGGCCGTGCTGGCCGCCGTGTTCTTCTACTCCCTCTCCCCCGAGACGCAGGGCCGGCCGCTGGAGGAGATCGAGGAGGTGTTCAGCCGCGGGTGGCGCGCACGGTTTCGCTCACCGGCGGCGGCGGTGGAGCTTCCGGTGTCCAACACCACCGACGGCAAAGCGCGGCTGTGACGCGATACCAATAAATGTGCATCGCCCATAACTTGGGTACATATATGTTTATGGATATCAAATATTTCTCCATGTAGGAGAATATTCCCAAGAGAGGGACACAACTTATATACTCTTATACTACTGTTTATACATGGTTCTAATTAGGGTTAATTGGATATATACCATTACAACTTTCACGGTTTTGAAAACTACCATTACTATTTAACTATTCGGATTCATGCCATTATAATATTACCATTACCATTACTACGGTTTACTTACCCTTTGGATATGTTTCTCATAAATATTGGACCAAATTGCCCATGTCTTCTACCTTCTGTCAACGTTCTCTATATTTCTCTTGTTCATCTTACTTGGCCGGCAATGGGGGACGAGATTAAGACAGCCGGCCCACCAGAGCTCGAGCAGTCAACGGGCTCCTCTCTGATGCCTCGCTTGTGCAGCTTGAGGCTGCATTGAGGCGGCGAGCGGGCAGCGCAGCTACTATACAGCTTGTTGACTTTTTCTTATATTGCCTCGGCTCCGGTGCGGGGTATTCGGTTGCAGCTCCAATCGGCAGGTACCAGCGCAACTACTGCTGCTGCTTTTTCTCTCTCACCCCACCAAATCCTTGAATCAAGCGGCAGCTGGCCATCTCTCCACTTCTGTCTCCTCTGATTTTGCATAGCAGAGCAGCACCGGTGGCCATCCATCCAATCAAGCACAAGCATCATCACCTCTATTTGTTTTTTTCCTACAGCCACAGGTCGATGCCCACAGCAAGCTCGCACCATGCTGCCCTTTCCTATGCGTGCGGCCGTGCGCGCATGCAGGATTTGGGGAATTTCCCATGCTCCGCGATGCGCCGCACGGTGGGTCCGTGACCCCCCTGAGGCCGGCCATAGAACCGCAGCAACCTGGAACAGAAGAAGATGGCCGATCTGTGCGCCTCACGGACGCACACGATAAGAACATCTGCTATTTGTAGTTGCAACTCAGGCATGTGCTGTGGGCATCGACAAGGCATGGACAGATGAACAGAAGAGAGCAGAGTTGAGACCGTGAGGAAGGAGAGGGCAATTTGGTCCAATATTTATCAGAAACATATCGAAAGGGTAAGTAATGGTATATATCAAACAAGCGTGAAATTATAATGGCATGAATCTGAATAGTTGAATAGTAATGGTAGTTTTCAAAACCGCGAAAGTTGTAATGACATATATCTAATTAACCCTTCTAATTATATAGCTGAAATATTGCCTCCATTTTTGCAAATATTATGTTTAGGATAACTTAAACATCATATATATATTTAACAACAGGGATAGTATTATATTACATTTATTCTTAAGTATACGTCATTTAGACCAACCTATTTAGTTCAAAAATAAATCAACTTACCTGTCATAAATATATTACAAACTATTTTTGTATGATATGCTCGATATTTTGTTGTAAACTTCTTTTCCCTGTCTGTTTTCTTGCAGACTTGTACTCGCCTTGTTTTCGTTCATTCTAGCCACTCCTGTTTCATTAAAAAGAAAGAGGAAAGTGCAACTGCTGCTTTGGCGTACTGCACGCTTGCATCGGCGGCAGACGAAGAACAACATACTGAATGCCGCAGTTGTGTTGTGTGCATGATTGCTAAGGTGTCCGAATGTGAATGTGAAACTAAGACCCTGGCTGGTTAGCTGAAATTAGTTAGGTTAGATCAGCTAATTGGATAGTTGCTATTCAGCTAATAAAATGAGCATTAGCTGAAAATTAGCTGGTTCTGTTTGGACCCACCATAACTAAAATTAGCTAGCTGGCAATTGCTGGTAGATCCTAACAGGCCTAAAACTGGTTAGCAATTTTTTTCACTATGCAAGCTAAGCGTGACAGTCTGACAGACAAATAATATTCGAATGAAATACAATTATATTAGCCTAGTTCAGGACCAATTTAATTTATTATGGGGACGGGTGAGAAATTGGAAGTCCAAGTTGTCAAAGATTCCAACGGAAACTATTAAAGAGAGCCTCCAGCAGTAAAGAGTTAAACATTGACTGCAGAACTACTCCCTCCGGTTTTATTTAGGCCAGTCTCAGTGGGAGTTTCATGAACAATAAATTAGCTGCCATGTTAGCATTTTTGATGATGTGGCACTGTATTAATGAAGAGAGAGGTGAAATGAGTTTCATGGTGATGAAACCCCATCTACACAGTTACCTAGACAGCTTGTGTCTTGCATGTGACCTAGGAAACAACAATTGATGAAATTATGCATTGAGAGGGGGTTGTTTCATCCTAGTTTCAAACACTTTTAGATGATATGTCACTCTAGGTAATTGTGTCCATGAAACTTCCATTGAGACTGGTCTTAGACGTCGTATTCGCCTGTGCACACAGACCAAGAAAACGTCGTAACATTCTCTCCCTGCGTTAGGGCATGTACAGCGCGTCGTTTAGACGCGTCTGTAAGCCGATCAATTTGCAAAAAAGTCCCTCTGCGAGCCAGTCGACGACCCTCGCGTCGCCTCGTCAGACGACGGGCTTGTCCCGTTCTCCCACGCCGAACCGACGGGAATCGACGAGCTCGGCACGGGCTGTAGCCATCGTCGTCTCGAGACGCCGCCGCTGCCGGATCCCACGCGGAGAGCGCGCGCGGGAGAGTTTTGCCCGCCAAATCCAGGTGAGGGCAGAGAGCCGGAGGGGGGAGGATGGGGGCGGATCACCAGTTCCTGAGCACGATTGAGGGAGGGCTCGGCGGGGAGGCACGACGCCGACGATGGCGGGGTGGGGAAGAAGAGGAGGCGCCGCCGGGGCAGCAGCATCAGCAGCCGCGAGATCCGGCCACCATGGTTCGGAGGCGGTGGCGGGGCAGCAGCATAAGTAGCCGCGAGATCCGGCCACCATGGCCGTGGAGGGCCCCGAGCGCGCGGCGGCCGTAGTGGTCGTCATCCGCGTCGAGCGCCATGACGGGACGGGAGTAGACCCAGCCTGCCGCTCCTCGAGGTGCTCCATTGCGTCCTCCCGCATCAGCACCGACGGCTCCCTCATCGCCCCCGCCCGCCGCGGCACAACAGTCGCGCCGCGCCGTGGAGGGAGGGCCGCCGGAGCGCGCCGCCTCGCCGACGGCTCCCGCCGCCGGTGGCGCCGCCCAGCAGCGGCGCCGAGTCGAGGGGCGCGTCGGCGCGGGGGCTCGGAGAGCGGGGCGTCGCCATCGAGGGGAGGGGGCGATTGATGAACTAGCGACTTGATGGTACACAGTAGGCACTGATTTAGACAGGTTCGGGCTACCCGGAGGTATAATACCCTACGTCCTATGTCGGTGGCGTCGTTTGTATTGCTGCGTACTCGACAAAGCTTCAGGGAGCTTGGGCGAGCGTATGGTTTACAGGATGAGATGCGTTCTCCTTGGCTTCCACCAAGAATACTTTTCCGGGTCGAGAGGCTTGCTCAGTCGATTCGGCTGAGTTGTATGTAGGTGAGAGCATACTGCCACCAAGGAAGGGGCCAAACTTTTACTGGTGCCCGTGACTCAACAGTGCGTTGATAAGGATGGACCGAGCCGGCCCGGTCAAAAGCTGCCGCTGCTGGCTACGCGGGAATCCCGCCGCTGAGCGTGCTCAGTCAAGGGCATTGATGATCACCCGCCCAGGGAAAAGGCGAAACGCATGCGTATCCGTTCCCAGGCGTGTTAATGACTCACGGGCCAACAGGTTCATGACCCCGCGGAGCCTATAAATAGAAGCTCCAGCGCAGTTCACCACCAAGGCGTTTTTAGAGGCGTTAGCCACCATGTGGTTCCTGAAGATCTTCCTTCCTGAGAGAGTTGTAGTCGAGGGGCATGTGGATCTTGAGATTCTTCCTTCCTGAGAGAAGTGTGAGCGAGGGTGTAGCAGGCCAGGGTACATGCCTTGGCGTTCGCCATTGATGCCAGAAGAAAATCGTCGAAGAGTGGTGCAAATGCTACGGGAAAGGAGCCGGGCATCGCGCCTGCCGTAGGCAGGAGAGGTGCCTATTTCTTGATGGGTTCGGGCGAAGAGGCTATGGTAAGTCATCTCTTCGTCAGGAAGCTAGCGAACGATGCCGAACTGACGGCTGGTTTCGCGGGCCCATCGAGGACGAGTGGGCGCGACCTGAGCCTGGGCTCGGGGGCGCTGATGCCGAGTCCTTACTCTTCTCCAGCAATGCAGCCACGAGGTTCTTCAGTTGGTGGATGCCACAAGAAAATCATCGAGAAAGCTGTCGAAATTGCTTCCGGTGATTGTGTGCTGAGCACCTAACTGAAGTGGTCCAAGAGTCCTGTAGTTGGGGGCTCATATCTTTGTACCTTGAAATGGCCGTTGGCCAGATGTACTTTGTCTTTGTAAACCTTGCGAGTCGCAAGTTGTTTAATATGAACATGTTCGTTTTGGTGGTGGAGAACTGTGCCCGACCGTCCAGGTGGATGTACTAATTGCCGTGTAGACATATTGAAACCTGCCCGGCACCCAGCCCCCGAGCTTGCGAGGGACTTGGCCTGGTTCTCTTGGAAAGCGCCGAGTCGTAGTCCGGCGCCCAGCCCCCGAGCTTGCGAGGGACTTGGCCTGGTTCTCTTGGAAAGCGCCGAGTCGTAGTCCGGCGCCCAGCCCCCGAGCTTGCGAGGGACTTGGCCTGGTTCTCTTGGAAAGCGCCGAGTCGTAGTCCGGCGCCCAGCCCCCGAGCTTGCGAGGGACTTGGCTTGGTTCTCTTGGAACGCGCCGTGTCGTAGTCCGGCGCCCAGCCCCCGAGCTTGCGAGGGACTTGGCCTGGTTCTCTTAGAACGTGCCGAGTCATAGTCCGGCGCCCAGCCCCCGAGCTTGCGAGGGACTTGGCCTGGTTCTCTTAGAACGTGCCGAGTCGTGGTCCGGCGCCCAGCCCCCGAGCTTGCGAGGGACTTGGCCTGGTTCTCTTAGAACGTGCCGAGTCGTGGTCCGGCGCCCAGCCCCCGAGCTTGCGAGGGACTTGGCATGGTTCTCTTAGAACGTGCCGAGTCGTAGTCCGGCGCCCAGCCCCCGAGCTTGCGAGGGACTTGGCCTGGTTCTCTTGGAACGCGCCGAGTCGTAGTCCGGCGCCCAGCCCTCGAGCTTGCGAGGGACTTGGCTTGGTTCTCTTGGAACGCGCCGAGTCGTAGTCCGGCGCCCAGCCCTCGAGCTTGCGAGGGACTGAACCGTGGCGTGCTCCCCGCGAAGGAGACCTTGTCATGGAGGCTGCCGGGGAAGGAGAAGAGGCCGTTCGAGCATACCGGCGAGGTGGCTGTCTTCGCTCATTTTGTTGAGCGCGGATTCAGCACGCCGTCCGGCGATTTCTTCCGTGGGCTGCTGCATTACTACGGTCTGGAGCTCTCTCATCTTAGCCTTATCCTATCCGTCAATTTCGGATCCTGCGGATCGCATATCGCCAATCCCGCGGATTCCGTCCGTTAGTTTCAGAGCCGTTAGGTCAGGGCGGCGCCTTGCTATAAATACGCGACCGAAGACTATATTTCGTTCTTCATCTACCTCTGTGAGGCCTTTCTTGGAATTGCTCCCCATTTTCATCTGTGGCGATACTTGTACCGCGTCAAGCGCATTGGGTCTGGGGTCCCACCGTTGCGCCGCACCCTTCGCCTTCTTCTTCCTCTTTTCTCTCACTCCGCCGTTTGCGAAGCGCGGTTTCCTAGGCCATAGAGCGTTCGCCTCCACCTCATCCATTCCTTCCATCTTGCTTCGATCAGCCATGGCCGACGATAGGCGATGGTCCTACTCGGATTACCGGCGGGGCGGGTATAGCACTGCGCATGGGTAGGCAGAGGGAGTACTTTGACTTGCAGCTGCTGGATTGCCACAAGGAATGGCGCCGCGACTGGTTTTACATGGTGGACCAGCCGCCTCTGCTGCCGAGTAGGACCGGCAAGGCGCCGAAGGAGCAGGAGTCCTGGCGGGCTCTTCCTGTTGGGGGCGAGTGTGACGACATTCCGGATCTTATGTCGATGATTTCCAGCCTGAAGCAGAGGGGACTGACTGCTATGGCCGTCACTGTGTCCTTCATTGGCCGTACGATTCAGCCGATCAAGGACCGGGTTCACCCGGCGTTCGAGTTCTCGGGGCGCTTGGACCCGGCTCGGGAAACGTCTCGGGGTTTCGACTCGGATGAGGTTTTGCGGCGCGTGGGGACGATGATGAAGGGGGAGGTGAACAACCTTAATGTGCCGCGTCCTTTTGCACTAAAGAACCCTCCTCCTGCGGTAAGGTTTCCATGCCGAGTTCTTGTTCTTCCTTCAGATTGTTTTTGATATTTTTGCTTTTGGTTGACTGAACTCTTTCTTCGTTCTTCGCGTTAGGAGGTGACCAAACGCTTCTTCTGCCCGGCGCCACTGCCTGGGGCGGCGCCAACGTCGATGCAGAAGGTGATGCGGCCGGAGGAGGTGAGGAACGACCAGCTGCCGATCATGAAAGACCTTGAGGATTGGGTTTCGGAGGAGCTCGGTTCTCCCCCGGGGTCAGGTGAAGCGGCTCCTGTGGAATCTGCGGCTACCACTGCTCGGACCCGAGCTGGCGTGCGCAGGTTGTCCTCTCAGGCGCAGACCGCGGTGGCTGAGTCGCGGACGAGTTCGGCGCAGGCGCAGGAACTGTCGTCTGGTGCGCTGCGCACCAAGAGGCAGAGGTCGGACCGTGCTTCGCCTGCTGCAGGGAGTACGGAGGCCTCTCCGGACGTAGATGATGAAGAGCAGGGTCCGGACGCCGCTGTGGAAACCGCGCTAGTGCCGTCTTCGACGCCTGTGCGCTCACCAGGGGACGGCCGGCTGCCTCGTCCAGCTGGCTTGGTGCTCAAGCGGCCGAGCAGGAGTAACAGGTTAGAGCCTTAGCTTGGTTAAGTTGATTCTGCTCGGACGTTCCCTTCTTGCTGACTCAAACCTTTTGTCTTTGCTTCCTTTGTGCTTACAACGCTTTTCAGGAGGGTGGCAGTGTTGTCGGACACCTCACGTACTCGGTCTGACAGCGGCGGTGAACTGGGAGACTCCTTCTCCCAGGATGCGCCGGCTACGGAGCAGGGTGCACCGATGGTGGAGCTGCCCGAGTCGTCAGCGAGGGGTGCCGCTGCTGGGTCTGGCCCAGGGGCCTTGGAGATCGTAGAGGCGAAGGCCAGGCCGGGCGCTCAGGTCGACGAAGAGGAGCCGGCCATGCCAGAGCTTGAGGACGACGCGCTTCCGGATCAGCATATTGGGCCGGAAGAGGAAGAAGAGGAGGAGCTGAGCCGTCAGGAGCGCTTTGAGCGCATTGCAAATGCGAACAGGGCGGCGCTTGAGCGGATCCGCAATTCGTCGAGCTCGATGCTGGAGGACATGGAGGTGAGTTAATGTGACACTGGGATCAGGTTTCCCGTAGCTTCTGTTTTGAACCTTGGTTGGTCGCAGGTGCTGATGTCTGGGACTATGGAGAGCACGCGCTTGATGCGTGTGGCTGAGGACGAGTACTTGGAGCTGCAGGAGCTCAGGACTCGGGTCCGAACTATTGCCAACGAGGCTCGAGGTGTCGCGATCCAGAAGGACACGGATGCGGAGGGCCTGGCGCAGCTCAACCAAGAACACGTCGCTCAGCTGGAGGCGGCTAATGCGGGTGAGCACTTGTCTTCCGAGTACTGGATGGTGTCGACTGTAGTCTTTATCTTTCTTTATTTCGGGCTCTCAGGTCATGCCAAAGAGATGGAGCGGATCTAGGGCCGGCTTGCGACGGTGGACCAAAAGTTTAAGGATGTTGCAGCCACGTTGCGGGAGAGGGACGCCGAGCTGAAGCGTGCCATAGAAAGTGAGCGGAAGCCTGTGCGCCGTCGTCTTGAGTTCCCCACATGTACCCAGCACGAAGCCGTGACACTTGGCTGTGGTTGGCTTTATTGCGCAGGTCATGCCCGTGAAAAGAAGATCTTGGAGGAGAAGGTTGCAGCCATGGAGAAGGAGATACAAGACCTTGCCAGCGCGCACGGCCGGGCCGTGGGTGCCCACAACACTGCCATGACAGGTGAGGATACCTTCAGAGCTCTGTCGCCTTCGTAGTATTCATGACACCTTGGTTGCTCTAAACAACTCGCGCGTTTATGCAGAGGCTGCTAGTCGGTACAACGCTTTGGAGCAGGCGGTTACGTCGGCATGCGACCAGATCCAGGCTCCAGACGACCGTCTTTCAGTGCCGATCGTGGAGCGGCTGCAACACTTGCCCGAGTATACCAGAGGAGTGGCCGCGGAGACCGCCAGATACGCTGTGAGGTACACATTGGCGCTTGTTCGCTCGTACCACCCCAGCCTCGACCTTGAAGACATTCGCGACGGGTACCACCCCGACTTGTCGGAGCAGCAGTTCGAGGACCTGGCCGAGTCCTTCGCTGGCCTGGCAATCGATGTAGTCCGTAGCATTGTTGATGTAACGGGCGAGTGACCTGCTAGAGGAAGAACAGAAAGACATTATGTAGCTTTTGGCAAACATGTTATGTAATAATGATTGCTGCCGTGTTAACGATTTCTGGTTGAGTCGATTTTATCAACCCCTATCACTTCACCGCAATCATGACAAGCGTTAGGCACTCGGGCGAAGAACTGGCTGGAGCTCTCATGGAGGCAGCGCTCCTACATGCTACGATGCTCTGCCGTAGGCAGGGTCCCGGCCGAGTACTTTCACGCGTGTTTAGATTTTGGATATAGTGAATCGGACTTGCCGTATTAAACTTGGTTACTTCGTGAGTAACTTAACTGGAGGACGAGCACGTGGCCGTCGTTGGAAGAGTGATTGCGAATGCGTTTTGTTGACAGACACAAAATTGGAACAAATGAAACTTTATTGAATAATCAAGATGACAGGGTAAAGATACATAGCTGTATTTCGGTTTATGGATAGAACTTAGTGAGGTGCTGGATGTTCCAAACATTGGGAACATGAAACTTTATTAAATAATTAAGATGACAGGGTAAAGATACATAGCTGTAGTTTGGTCTAAGGATAGAACTTAGTGAGGTGCTGGATGTTCCAAACATTGGGAACCGGGTTGCCATCAGCCCATTCTAGGCGGTAGGTTCCTGGAGAGACGACTTCCTTGACGATGAACGGGCCTTCCCATGGCGCAGACAACTTGTGCTAGCCTGCTGAGCTCATGACTCGGCGTAGGGCGAGGTCGCCTACATTCAGGGATCGTTCTTTGACGTTCCTGTCATGGTACCGGCGTATCTGCTGCTCATGGCGCGCGTGCCGGGTTAAGGCGCATAGCCTGTGCTCTTCTAGTGCGTCTACGTCGACCTGTCGACTCGACTCGGCCTCTCCTTCTTCGTAATTCTTGATGCGTGGTGCGGCAAAGGCGAGGTCGGCTGGCAACACGGCTTCTGATCCGTAGACCATGAAGAACGGCGAATAACCAGTGGCGCGGCTCCGCTGAGTACGGAGGCCCCATACCACGTGCGGTACTTCTTTAGCCCAGCGGCCTGCGCATGGGTTTAAGGCGTCGTAGATTTCCTTCTTGAGGGCGTCCAGGACCATGCCGTTTGCGCGCTCGACCTGCCCATTGCACCATGGATGGGCTGACGATGAATAGTACACGTCGATCTGTCTGTCCTGGCATAAATCCCAGAACTCGTGTCCCGTGAACTGCGAGCCGAGGTCGGTGATGATGCGGTTTGGGACACCGAAGCGGTGCGTTATTTCTTCGATGAAAGCCGCTGTTGTGGCCGACTTGGTGTCGGTGACAGCCTTGTACTCAATCCATTTGGTGAACTTGTCCACCGCGAAGAGCAAGTGCTTAACTCCTCCCTGAGCTGGTTTGAATGGTCCCACATTATCGAGCCCCCATACTGCGAAGGGCCAGGACGGTGGGATGGTGCGTAGCGCCTGAGCCGGCAGGTGCTTTTGCTTTTGGAAGAACTGGCACCCGGCACAACGCTGGACGAGCTCTTTTGCGTCAGAGGCCGCCGTGGGCCAAAAGAACCCGGATCTGTAGACCTTTCCGACCAGCGTTCTTGCTGCCGCGTGATTGCTGCATGTGCCAGAGTGGACTTCATGAAGTAGTGCCAGGCCTTCGCTTCGTAGGATGCACTTCATGAGTACTCCTGAGGATGCTGACTTTCTGTAGAGCTCAGCTCTGATTACCACGTAATTGGCGCTTCGCCGGCTGAGTTGCTCGAGGGCGACCTTGTCTTCCTTGAGTTTATTTTCGATGGTCATGCGGTCATTTTTTATGAACGCGATGAGTGGCTCTCGCCAATCTTCTTCGTTTTCTTCTTCTGGGTCAGTTGAAACTGCTGCGACAACCTGGTCGGCAGAGGCGGTAGGTTCGCTTTCATTCGTCAGCTTGATCGACGGCTTTCGTAGGTCTTGTACAAATATTCCGGCGGGTACCTGGGAGCGCTTGGATCCGAGTTTGGACAGGACGTCTGCAGCGACATTTTCTTCCCGCGGGACATGGCGGCACTCTAAGCCATAGAAGTGGGCTTCTAATTTTCGGACTTCTGCACAATAGGCGTCCATTGTTTCTTTGGAGCACTCCCAGTTCTTGTTGACCTGCTCTACCACCACCTTTGAATCTCCGAAACACAGCAGACGCTTGATGCCGAGGGTGATAGCTATTTTTAAGCCATGGATTAATGCTTCGTACTCGGCACCGTTGTTGGTCGCCTGATAGTGTATCTGCAGCACGTATTTGAGGTGCTTGCCTTCTGGTGATATGAGGAGTACTCCAGCGCCGGCTCCTTCCAGGTTGAGGGCACCGTCGAAGTATAGTGTCCAGTGCTCTGGCGGCTCGGCGGGTGTTGGCGCTTGCAATTCTATCCATTCAGCCAAGAAGTCTGCCAACACTTGGGATTTTATAGACTGTCTTGACCTGAAGGTTATGTCAAAACTTCCGAGCTCTACTGCCTATTTGACGACTCGGCCATTGATGTCGTGGTTGTGTAGAATCTCGCCGAGCGGAAAGTTGGACACCACATGAATAGGATGAGCCTGGAAGTAATGGCGCAGCTTTCTGGAGCAGATCAAGAGTGCATAAAGTAATTTTTGTGGGGCTGATACCGGATTTTTGACTCGGCGAGTACTTCGCTGACGTAGTATACTGGTCTCTGCACCGGATAAGAGTGTCCGTCTTCTTGGCGCTCGACGACCAGTGCTGTGCTGACCACATTAGTGGTGGCTGCTATGTATAGCAGGGCGGGTACCTGGGAGCGCTTGGATCCGAGTTTGGACAGGACGTCTGCAGCGACATTTTCTTCCCGCGGGACATGGCGGCATTCTAAGCCGTAGAAGTGGGCTTCTAATTTTTGGACTTCCGAGGAATGCTTTCAGGTCGGCCAATGCTTGATCGGCTTCCGGCGTCCATTCGAACTTGTCGGCTTTCCTCAAGATCATGAAGAAAGGAGCTCCGCGTTCCCTCAGCTTGCTGATGAACCGGCTTAGGGCTGCCATCATTCCCATTGTTTCTTTGGAGCACTCCCAGTTCTTGTTGACCTGCTCTACCACCACCTTTGAATCTCCGAAACACAGCAGATGCTTGATGCCAAGTGTGATAGCTATTTTTAATCCGTGGATCAGTGCTTCATACTTGGCACCGTTGTTGGTCGCCTGGTAGTATGGTCGGGTTCAGCTTCCATCTGTAGCGGCGAAGGTTGTTGAACGTTTCTTGGAGGTCGGCGATCAAGGCGTCTGGGTCGTAGGTCTTGACCATGACATCGTCGACGTAGTCCTCGGCGTTTCTTCCAATCTGAGTGTCCAGGCATTTTTGAGGCCGAAGGTCATTGTTTTGTAGCAGTATATGCCGTGAGGCGTTATGAACGCTGTCTTGTCCTGATCGGCTGGGTTCAAGGCTATCTGATGGTAGCCAGAATAGCAATCTAGAAAGGAGAGTAGGAGGCAACCAGCCGTAGAATCGACGACCTGGTCGATGCGAGGAAGAGGGAAGGAGTCCTTAGGGCAATGCTTATTGAGATCTGTATAATCAATGCACATTCTCCATTCACCAGTTTTATTCTTAACAAGTACAGGATTTGCTAGCCATTCAGGGTGCATGCACTCCCGGATGAAGCCGGCTGCTAGGAGCTTATTTAATTCTACCCTAATGGCCTCCTTGCGATCTTGTGCGAACCGTCGAAGCTTCTGTTTGACCGGCTTAGCAGTTTTCACCAAATGCAAGGAGTGCTCAGCCTTCTCCCTTGGGACCCGCGAGGAGGGCGCTGTTGCCGAGTTGCCGTGAGAGCTCGGCAAGGCGTACTGCTTCCCCATCGCATTCGTACGACGTCTTGATGTCGCCCCTAATGCTGATGACCCCGTTCGGGGCCGGCATTTTCATCACCAAGTAGGTGTGATTGGGGATGGCCATGAAGCGAGCCAGCATGGGCCGCCCGAAGATCGCGTGGTACGAGCTGCCAAAGTCAGCGACCTCGAAGTGCAAGTACTCGGTGCGGTAGTTGGAGGGGGTGCCGAATGTGACTGGCAGGGTCACTCTTCCTACTGGGTAGGCCGCCTTGCCTGGGACGACACCGTAGAACGGGTGATGGGAGTCTCTGAGCCTGCTGTAGTCGAACCCCATATCGTTCAGGGTTCTGGTGAAGATGATGTTGAGCGCGCTACCTCCGTCGATTAGTACTTTGGTGAGAAGGGCCTTGTCGACGACTGGGATGACGATCAAAGGGTACGAGCCGGGCTCGGGTAGGTGGACCCAATGGTCATTCCTGCTGAAGGTGATCGGAGTTTCCGACCACCTGAGGTACTAGACACTCTTGGTGCCTACGAGATTTATCTCGCGGCTGTTGAGTTTGGTCTTCCTTTTGTCGCGGAACGCGTCGGGGCCTCCCACGATCACGTTGACTTGGCGATCGGCACACTGGAAATTGTTGTGCTGGTCGGCAGGGACGACGTCTGGTGCTGGGCGGCGCGCGCCGCCGCCTGGCGCTCTGTTGTCGTGGCGACGCTCGTTGCGGCGGTCGGGGCGACGGTCGTTGCGGCGTGCGCCGTCCCTTCTATCGCCGTGGTTGTAGCGCGGCTTCTTTGGTGGAGGTGGGACGCCCAACTCTTTCTTTAAGGTCCAGCATTCTCTGAACGAGTGCTTTGCGTCCTTGTGGAGGGGACACGGCTCGTCTAAACGGGCGAGCTGATCAGGTTGGAGTCTTGACTCCACACGGCCTTCGCCTTCCGCAACTGTCGCGACGTCAGGCCTGCTACGTCTGTTGCGTGTCGGTTCCGGCTTCTTGTGGTCGGCCGGAGGGCGATCGTGGTCTTTGTCGCGCCTATCGGTGGTTCTGAACTGTGCTAGCTCGGCGGCGTCGGCTTGGGCCTCCTCCTCGACCACCTTCATCATTTCGCCGACCGTCTTGGGGTCTTTCTTGAACAGGTTACGGAAGACGTCCTTGTCGTACAATCCGCGGCGGAAGGCGTCTATAACGTCTCTCTCTTCAACGTCCGTAAGCTTGTTACGGTTGTCGAAGAAACGATTGGTGTAGTCTCGGAGACTTTCACCCCTCTTCTGGCGTACTAGGTCCAGATCGAATCTAGTACCTGGCCGAGTGTAGGTGGCCTGGTAGTTCTCGGTGAAGACCTTGCAGAGCTGCGCCCAGCTATCAATGGACTGCGGCGGCAACCCGGAGAGCCACAGGAGTGCCGCCTTTCCCAGCATGACCGGGAAGTAGGCCGCCGCTTGGTCAGTGCTGCCGCGTGCGGCCTTGACTGCGGTGATGTAGGTTTGGATCCACAGCTTGGGGTCGGAGCGGCCGTCGAACTTCTCGACCATGGCTGGCTTGAAGGTATCTGGCCAGGCGACCTGACGGAGGCGCTTGGTGAACGCCTGGAAGCCTTCAATCTCAAAGTCGTTGTCGCCGAAGTCGTCGTTGTCGGCGTTGTGACGGCGTCCCTGCGCTCTTGGTGAGCCATAGTGGCGATCGTATCGATCGCGTTCGTTGAGTTCGCGACGTGCGCGGTGGTCGCCGGCCTCAGAGTACTCAGAGTAGCTGGCTCGGCGCTCGGGTCGGCCGTAGTCCCGGTCGTACCGTTCACGGCGTTCCATCTCGGCAGCATCACGCTCGCGATGTCTTCTGTCGAGATCGTTTCTTACGTCACGACCTCGTGCGCGAAGCCTGTCGCGGAGATCGCCGTCGTAGCGACGGGGATGTGGGCGCCTGTCGCCGTCGTTGCGGCGATTTCGAGGGTGCCTGCCCTCGGATTCGTCGGGCTGGTGGTCGCCCGTGCGCTCTAGGTCGTCCTCTTCTAGGATGGGGCGTAGAGTTGGGGATCCGTAACGGCGCCTATCTCGGCCAGATCTGCTGTACCCGGTCCTACGGGAACTCGATCTGCTCGAGCGCGATCGGCTAGATCTTGATCTAGCCTCTCTGTCCTTCTGGTGGAGGTTCTGTGCGACTGCCAGGCGAGCTCGTAGCCGGGCCGCCTCCGGGGTGGCTTCCATGTGGTCTAGTTCGGCGATGCATGCTGCCATGGCCGCCGAAGGAGTTTGGAAGTTGGCCTGAGCCCGTTCGAACTCGCGTGCCAGGTTACGCGGGTCCAACGGGTCTATGTCCTCGCGGCGCGATCCTCCATCTACTTCCCGATCAGCTTCCTCAGCCTGCCGGCGCTGGGCTCGGAGGGTGTTCGCGTTAACACGACGTTTCGTGCGGACGCGGTCTCGCCGTCTTGAGTCGGCTGGTCTTCAGAGACGAGTACCTCACGGTCTGGCCGTGAGATACGGTCATGGGACGGGTCACCCGAGTTATCGGGGGCCCCCAGTATGGTCCTGGCGATCTGGAACTCACCGCAATCTGGAAGCTGGGATGGTTCAGGTGGGTTTCCAGATTGGATCTGGGCCTCACGCTGCGGGAGCCGATCAGAGTAGTCGGCAGCCGCGTTCTTCAGTCCGTGGGGGAACGTGTTCCCCGAGCGGTCCAGGACTCGCTCGGACATAGCGATGCATTCAACGAGCGTGTCGTTGATGCGGTTGAGCCCGTCGATAATCTCGTAGGGGTGAGGTACTCGGCGACGCGGGAGTAGATCTGGGATCTGCTCACGGACACTGAGCTGCTCGATTTGCTGCATGAGCTGATCGGGCACGTCGGGAGGAGTCCCCGAGGTCGTCGAGGTTGAGTCCGCCGGCGTCAGGCCGGTGTTGGTGGAGCTGGAGTCGCTGGTGTCGGCGAAGAAGCTGCATCCCGCGAGGTACTTGGGGCTGCCGCTCATGCTCGCCGGGAAGACGACGTAGGATCGATCTGCCATCAAGCCAACGGTGTTTTCGAATCGAAAAAGCTCACCAATCTACCCCTACCTGGCGCGCCAACTGTCGGACCTTAGGACCGGCAATCCACCTGGGGGTACCCGAGTGGTTGATTTGTAGGCGGGGCGATTGATGAACTAGTGACTTGATGGTACACACGAGGCACTGATTTAGACAGGTTTGGGCTACCCGGAGGTATAATACCCTACGTCCTGTGTCGGTGGCGTCGTTTTTATTGCTGGGTACTCGACAAAGCTTCGGGGAGCTTGGGCGAGCGTTTGGTTTACAGGATGAGATGCGTTCTCCTTGGTGAAGGTACCCTAGGCCGCTTTATATAGGGTAGCGGGTTAGGGTTTACAAGTCGGTTTCCATCGAAACCTACTTGACTCCGACCAGGACTCTAGTCCAGGTCGGTTACAACTGGAATATCCCTGGATATCCGGACGAACCGCCCGCCGAGTTGTTGTTATCTTGTCCGTCAAGTCAGGGACCCCGTATGGGCCGCGTAGGGGTCGGCTCATGGGCCTGTCAGAGGTGGACCTTGGCCGCCGTAGTCTGGTCTGACAGTGGGCCCAGGGGTACCCATATCCCACAGGCGGAGAGCATCATGGCGAGGATGGCCGGCAGGCTCAGGCGCGCTCGGCCGCTCGTGCGCCGAGCACCACCGCCGCCTCTCCCTCGAGGCGACGAGAGAGAGAGAGAGATGCAGCAGGGAATGGATAAGCTCGGTGGAGAGGAAATCAGAGAATAGAGAGAGAGAGCTGCTGCCAGCGGTGAGTGAGTGGATGCCGGCTGCCGACAGTGAGAGAAAACACAGTACTGGGCCCCTGCTGCTCTGCTCGCTCGGGTGTGTGGATGAGAATGAGGCTGCTCGAGTGTGTGGATGAGGCTGCTCGCTATGTGTCTGATTGTTTTATCTTCTGAACGCTGAATGTCACAGGTGAATGCACTACGATCAGTCCATCAATTTGTACTACTATCAGTTATTCAATCAAATTGCCACACAATAGTGTACATATATGTATTTATAGTTGATCTAAACTCCATACAAAGCATTAAACAGCTTACAGACAGCCTCCCTGTCTATAGGCTGTATGAGCTGTCTATACATCTGTCTGTACGCACAGTTCGAGGTTCTACAGACGGGTTGCTGTCTAAGGGCTGTACATGCCCTTAATCCTTCTCGGTTAACTCTTGTAGTCCATTAATTATGCATCGGAACTACTCCTGGCATGCAAATCCAACGGCCTACCTCCTTTCCATCGGATGCAAATTCGTTGATGCTCGCGCTTCCGTTCCCCCAATCATTTGCATGTCTCTTCTACCGAGGATACGGAGGAAAGACACGAATACGACATCCTTTTCCGACGTTCCGAAAAAAGTAATACGACATCTAATAAAAAACGGAGGGAGTATAGGGCTGCGGCGGCGGCGGTTATCATGCCACATTGGCACGTGGTTAGCTGCATAACGCAGACCCAGACCTCCATGATTTTTTGGGAAATCACCACCTTCGCAGTCAGCTGAGAAGTGGATAGCCCACCGGCCAGCCAGTAGTTAGCACTGGCACCTTGAAATCGCCCGAGCTGTCATGTGATCTATGAGTATACGACTATATCTATATATATGGTGCTAACTTCAGTTGGATATCCTTTCAAACATCGGAGCAGAAAATCTATAAAAGACTAGAAACTGAAAGGACCTTGATGTCATTTAGAGAAGGTGAATAGGTGAATCTGCAATTAACAAACTTTTTCGCACTGTCAGTCCTGAAACCGGTTAGACCGGTTATCAAAATTTTGCACAGAGAACCCAACAATGCAAATTAACCCCTCTACGAGTTCTAGCACAAACCAAACTTAGTGGATAGCTTCTGTAGGTGATTTCTAGCCGGTTCACTAAGCCCCTGCACACATGAAAAGCACAACCAAGTAGATCGAAGCGGAAGTAAATTTAAATGCTAGAAACAAACTTGTGAGGCAAACCAAATGAGAGACGCGATGATTTATTTCCCGAAGTTCGGATTCACCGCTGCCACTAAGGCTGTCACAAAGACACGATGAACCCTACGTCTCCGTTGAGGGCCTATGAAAGGCGGGCTTATCCACTCCAAGCCACATTCCTCGGTTCCACTAACTTGTGACCCTTTCCCGCAAAGGAGGCAAGGCCAGCCTTTACAAACGATCCGTGGCTCACCACAAACACGGTAGCTCACCGGCGACGCCTAGCCGTCTAGGAGGCTTCACCTCCAAGAGTAACAAATGCTTCAATGGTTGCTAGACTTCAACGGAACAGAAGTGCTAAAGCTAAGGATATGCTCTTTGCTGTTGCAATTAGCTCTCAAAAGCTTTCTATAGTTCACAAACAATCAATCCCTCAATCCAAATCCAAAGATATAAAGTATATCAACCAATCTCACAAAGAGGTGTTTGGGAGAGCTTGCTGGTGCTTGGGAAGGCTCTAGATGCACAAGGAACTCAAATGAACCAGCAACCCTCAAAGGAGAGGGCCAAGGGGTATAAATACCCCAATCCATAAAACTAGCCGTTATATCAGGGAAAAACCGGTCAGACCTGTTTCTCAAACCGGTCAGACCGGTTTTTCAAACCAACTAGCTGTTGCACCTGTCAGAGCCCCAAACCGGTCAGACCGGTTTTCCAAACTGGTCAGACCGGTTTGGATCGAGTCAGCACACTAAGTCCTCAAAGGACTTCTCTCTCAAGGCTATCTCACATGGGTTGACCTTTGAGCACTTTTGGTGTTGTCAATCAACTAATGTTGCATTCCTCTTGATAGTACGGCATTCCTAAAGTCAAGATTAAAAACAATAAATAAACTCTCCACTTGAGCTTCCATGTGTTCATTGATGCCATCCTCGATCATTTTCAACTTTGAGGGCTTAAAAAATCCTTTTCTTGCTGAACGAATCCAACTTGAGCCAATGGCTTAAAATTTCCAAGTGTATCCAATTCATAAACCATTCAAATATGTGATCTAAAAAGAATTAGATGCATTGCATAGCTTCACTTGGTAAGGCTTGATTAGCGCATAGAGACCAAACCATGATGCTAGTCTTCACCCTAACAAAGTTCCTCGGCTACAACTTGCCCTTCTGTTTGCTTGGTGCCTGGACACTGCCATCTAGCTTAATCACTTTCACCATACCTAGCCACTTTGAGTTCCACTTTGTATTGCATCACCATGAAATCTATATTGAAATACATTCATTCAATTAACCCGAAATGTATTCAACGTTGTCTTGTATGTTGACTTTGGTAGTTCAATTTTCCATAAGCTTTCATGCACATGAGACCGTATAATATTCATAGGATCATGTCTCATTTTGAATATAACCATTGCTATGGACTAAGCCCAAAGAAATCCCAATTTCTTCAACTAATTTGTTCCACTATCTTTTAACAAGGTTCTTCTAGGTGAGACCAACTAATATGCATAAGTTCTTGTCTCATTTGTCACTTTCACTCACTTGTCATTATCCACCTTTTGATATCATAGGATTACAACCACTTGTTTGCATTCATGTCATTTATACCAACAATAAGCTCATATTCTTCAATAAATATTATTTTTGGAAAAGGGAAGCTTTATTGATCTTAGACAATTACATCGAGATGATACAATTATATAAGATCCAACCCGGCCTCTGCATAACTAAGATGCACACAGCCAATGAAAAAGAAAAAAAAATGAGAGTACCATGACCTAGCAAACTACCACAAGCGTCTTCATCTTCATCCGCTTCACAAACCAAAGCAACTCATGGACTATGAAGTAGGCTCCCGAAACAACGCCTCCAACGATGAAACGGCACGCGCACGTGCCGACATTGTAATTACCCAACCAAATAAGACCAGATCAAATGTTTTCACGAGGGAGTAATTCATCTTAATCCAAACAATGCCTTCAACAAGGTCACTGTCAGGTTCAACCAATTAAGGTCAGACCTAGGAATTTCTTCCCAGACTAATGAATTAGTAGCAATTACCACCACGACCAAGTCATACCGTGTTGCTTCTCCCTTCTTACCAGGCCAATGCTTCCATATAGACCAGCCCTGACCAACTTTTAACGGCCACGAAACTCCAAATCCGGCAGACCATCTGAATTCGTAACCTGAGATATCATGCTTCAAAGTAGCCGCTGGGTACCCGTGCATAATCCAACAGGAATAAATTGCAGATGAAATCCATCTTCGAGTAAGAGAATCCGTGAATAAAGTCAAGGTGACTCATATCTCTTGGTTTATATGAAAAGAAAAGGCGAAAGTGAAGATGTCATCACCAGATGTAATTGCAAAGTCTGGAGCTAGCCCTTCCACACCAAGGCGCATCTGCCGGAGAGGAGTCAGCGCCGTTCGTCGCACTCAGTCGTCGGCCGCCACAACCCGAGCCGCCACCACGCCGGGCTCCTCCCGCACGCTGCAGTACAACCGCCGCGCGCCCGCAGCCGGCCAGCAGCTGCGCCGTCGTCCTCGTGCCTAGGCCGCAGTGAGCCACAGCCAGGCCCCACGCGCCCTCGCCGGCCTTCCCGGCGCACGTCCGCGCGCCGCTTCCTCCACGCTCTCGGCCGCATGTGAAAGCGCTGGATCCCCGTGTGACCGGGCCGGATCCGGCCACCACCACCGCTCCTCGCAGCCATGACCGGCCGCCGCCGTAGCTCTCTCGTCCATGGATCCCGTCGAGCTGGGAAAAGAGATGAGATCCCGGCCGCCGCCTTCCTTGCCCCCAGCCGGACTTCCGGCCTCAGGCTCTAGCGGCGGCAGAGAGGGAGGAAGGGTACGGGGCGGTGCTGCGGCGCCGGGGGCAGATCAACCCATTGGTCTGTCTCTTATACACATCTCGCTGCGGCGCCGGGGGCAGATCGCCGCCCGTGTCGCCCCTGGAGCGACGCGGGGGCCTCTCCTAAACTTTCGGATCTCTAACCAATCTCTCTGTAGCTATGCCACTAATACTGATGTGCATAGGAATCCTTCTTCAATAAATATATTTTATGAATATTCATAAGAATAAAAACCCTGCTCATATGCTTAGACAAACAAGTTAAATTACAAATTATATTGTCATCCAAAATCACCAAAATATATAAGTGCCTAGATGCACTTTCACCAATGCGCCGCGCCTGCGGAGGGGCACTGGCGAGTTGTAGCCGAGTGAGCTCCATGCGTGGCCGTGGCAGCGCGAGCGGAGCAGGAAACGGCTTGGCAATCCATGAAAGCAACAAGCACAAAATGAGGGAGGGGAGGAAGCAAACGAGGGCGAGGAGAGCTGACCAAGCACGAGGAGCGCGTCGGGGAGGGCTCCGAGGATAGGGGAGGAGGAGGCCGCCGACGAGGACGGACCCCATGATCTCGAGCAGCATCTCGCTGGCTACCGACAGGGCCATGCGCCGCAGCTCTGCCCGCATCACCGTGGCCGCCCGGTCGCGGCGCCACGTGCCGGCTGCGGCCGCACCCTCGGCGCACAGAGGCTGGCCCCAACAACCGCACCAAGCGCCACCCCAAATGCCTCCCGGGGAGCCTTGTGCCTGGTGGCCGGCCGCCGCCGCGAGGAGCCGCGTGCCGTTGCCCCGACTTCCTCCCTCCCTCCACCGGGTCCGCTACCGCGCCCTTCACGCCATTTCAAGGTTGGCCCAACAGAGGCCCTGACCCTAAGCTGCGCCTCACCGCCGGCGCGTTGTGCTCCTGTTGTGAGCGGCGCACATAGGCTCGCCCTGACAACCGCCCCAAACGCCTATCCGGAGAGCCGTTCACCTGCTGGCCGGCCTCCGCCGCTGGGTCGCCGCGAGGAGCCGCGAGGCCACCCCACCACGCCGCGTCACTCGTCGCCAGCCATGAGCCCGCGGAGGCCCCCTCGCCACCGGCCGCGCTCGCGTGCAGGCGGAAGAGGAGACGGAGAGAGAGGTGGAGGGGCGGCGCGGGTGCCCAACAGAGGGGACGGCGCGGAGAAGGAGAGAGGGAGGCCCGCGGATGGGAGGGGAGGGTGCGGCGCGGGAAGCCGGCGAAGGGGCGGCGCAGAGAGGGAGAGGGAGGGGACGGGGCGGCGCGGGTGCCGGCGCAGAGTAAGCGGGAGGGCGGCGTCGGGGGAGCTAGGGGCGGCGGTGGGACGCCGGCTCAGGAGGAGAGCGAGAGAGAGGCACAGAGAGGAGGAGGACGACGCGGACTGTGGGTTGATTCTAGTAAAGTACGAAGGCATTTTTGTAAATTTATGTTTTCTCGCGTGATCTCGGCCGTCGACGCGCCCGATCCAACGGACGCGAATCGTAGGCGACGTGGTCCTATCCGTTGTGCCGAGCTTGAGGGTATTTTTGTAAATTTATGTTTGCTCGCGTGGTCTTGGCCGTCGACGCGCCCGATCCAACGGAAGCGAATCGTAGGCGACGTGGCCCTATCCGCTGTGCCAGCTTGGCTCAGGATTTGTTTTAAAGAGATTGGTACTCACATTTTCACATGCTAAAAAAGAAATAACCAAGGCCAAATAGTGTTGTTACTAGAGGACCGTGTCCTGAAGCTGAAATTGCTTCTACATAGGGCCATAGGTTAAACAATTGCCCATGGATTGAAATAAAGCCATGCCATGACCTGATTCAAAAGGTCGAACAGTCTACCAAAATGTTAGAATTACAGATTTCAAGAAATCTTCATTAATAGATTATCAAATGATTTACTTTTTAAACTGAGCTTAGGTCAGTTGGTAATATTTCTTATCGTGGAACCTGCTAGACTCAATACTAGTGTTCACATTTTTATGGATTTATTCAGGATTTAATCGGCGTTATTGTTTCATTGGTAAGCGATGTCCCCGTCACAGCGAGGTGCAGTCTCTCAGAGGTGCTTTATAGGTAAAAGGTTTTCGAGATGTAGTCGTGCTCAAAGAGGTAGGGATTGTGACGTGTAGTTATAGGGATGAGTGTATTGCGCAAAAAAAAAACTGATTTTAAGTAATTCCAAATTACAAGAGTGTTTATTACTCATACAACAAATAATGCATCTCTCGTCACATTGGAGCAATGGGCTAAACAGAGAACTAATTTAGCAGAAATATAGGAGAACTAGAAGAACAATGACCAAAAAATATGGAACACACAAGGGAAAAGGTATATGTCGCACACATGACTAGAAGTCACGTTGTCGTATACCTCTGAACATATTTCTCACACATGTGATTAGAAGTGATGTTGGCGTATACCTTCAAACACATTTCTCTTTTGATGGAATAATATTCCTTTATCTTTTATTCAACAAATTTACTTCTCAACTGGTCCAAGAATATTATTTTACTTCTGATGCAACATTTTTTTACCTTTCTTTGTGGAACCATGTTTTTCTCTGGTGGAACATTAGAAAGAAATTGTTTCAGTTGGGAAGGAAAATTTGGTCTCTTAGAGTGAAAAAAATGTTCGTAGGGACTGGAACTCATCTGGGTCACACACCAAGTTTTATTCAGTTGAAACTCAACTCTTCTCCCTTAATAATTCTATGTCTCAAGTCACTATTTTTGCTTACTATGTCACATGTCATGAAATGAGATTAAAACTCTACAAAACTTGCAGAATTGTGTCATTAACTTATATGATTACTCACTATTAGGCCTCCTCCAATGATACAGGATTCAGCAAGCTTATAGTTGTGCCACATCAGCTTTTTATCTATACCGAAGAGAGAGAAAGAAGAGATATTTCTTTTTTAAGATATAGTCTCATATACGTAATTCTAAATCATGTGAGGCTTTATGGATGTAAGCATTAGTATCCACTTAATATAAGAGTTAACGTCGACTCTTAACTCATTAAAGGCATATCTTTTATACTATCTCATAATAAATGAGCTAGCTGCTGAATCTAAGTATTGGAGGAGAGGCACGGGTCGCGAGACAGGCCCCGCGTCGCCCCTGTCTCGGCGACTCGGGCGGTGGCAAATCCTCCCGGCGCCGCCGGCGCCCTCCCCACCACCCCACCTCGCCGCCGCCGGAGGGTGCCACCGGAAGCTCGGCTGACCCCAGGGATGGTGGCGGCGGGGAGTTCTCCGTTGGGGTTGGTCTCTCGCGCGTGGATCTGGGCGGGCGGATGCAGCGGCGAGGATGGCGACGAGCGGGGCTTAAGGTGGCCGGTAGCCGGGGCGCGGGGCGGCGACGGTTGGGCCGGGCGCGAGAAGCGCCCCCTCTCTCCTCGCGCTTGGTGAAGGATGCGACGGAAGTCCACGGCGGCCATCCACACCGGGGACGAGTGGATCCAGTCAGCCGGCGTCCGGATCGAGCCCTCCGCAGCTCGGGCGGCGTCCGTGCGTGGGATCCGGCGGAGGCTCGCCGAGATCCATGGAGGTCCCCAAGATAGTCGGCGGCGGCGATGGCAGCCTCGGGTAGGGGCTTTGCAACTACATCTGGTGATGATATCTTCAATTTTGCATTTATTTTCATATAGATCAGGAGACATGAGTCACCTTGGCTTCATTCGCGGATTCTCTTACTCGAAGACGGATTTCATCTGCAATTTATTCCGGTGGATTATGCACGGGTACCCAGTGACTACTTTGCAGCATGATATCTCAGGTTATGATTTCAGATGATCTGTCGGATTTGGAGTTCGTGGCCGTTTGAAGTGGGTTTTTTGCGGAATCTCCGCACAAGTGCGGAGTTTCCGGACAAATCTACGGAGTTTCCGGACATTACACATTTAACCTGTTTTAAGTTTTGAAAAAGCTGCAGGTTGGACTATTCACCCCCCCCCTCTAGTCCATCTTAGGTCCTTTTCAGAAGGAGGAAACAACACGGTGTGACTGTGTCGTGGTGGTAATTGTTACTAATTCACCGGGTCCGGGAAGAAATTCCTAGGTCTGACCTTAATTGGTTGTACCTGGCAGTGACCTTGTTGAAGGCATTGTTTGGATTATGATGAATTACTCCTTTGGTTGAAAACTTTTGATCTGGTCTTAATTGATTGGGTCACTGCAATGTTGGCACGTGCGCATGCCGTTTCCTTGTTGGAGGCATTGTCTCGGGAGCCTACGTCATAGTCCAAGAGCTGCATTGGTTTGTGAAGCGGATGAAAGTGAAGTCGCTTGTGGTAGCTTTCTGCGACATGATCTTTTGGTCATGGTGCTTTCATTTTTTTGTTTCTTTTTTATGGGTTGTGTGCATCTTAGTTATGCAGAGGCCGGATTGGATCTTCTATAATTGTATCATCTTGATATAATTGTCTAAGATCAGTAAAGCTTTCCTTTTCCAAAAAAAAGTATTGGAGGAGACCTTATAACTTCAATCAGACAACTGGCCACTTCGGTACCTAGTTTCGTTGCACACTTATTTAGACTAGAAATTAAATAACTGAGTCAAATAAGTTTCACCAGAATGAAACTGTCTCGCAGTCGCGTCTTTGCCTTCCTGAAGGCGTTGTTTGGAGGTTTTCCTGTAGCCGTTGGTGGTGGAGTCGTAGGCTCCGCGAAAGGTCGGGTCCGATCGATTTGTAATGGTCTCACGGTCCTTTAGTTTGTTCGTCGCGAGTAGCGCCTTGCTATCTCTGGCGCGCGGCCTAGAGAGCCCTAGATCCGGCGGAGGCTCGCCGGGATCCATGGAGGTCCCCAAGGCAGTCGGCGGCGGCGATGGCAGCCTCGGGGTAGGGAACTTTGCAACTACATCTGGTAATGACATCTTCAATTTCGCCTTTATTTTCATATAGACCAGAAGACATGAGTCATCTTGGCATCATTCGTGGATTCTCTTACTCGAAGACTGATTTCATCTGTAATTTATTCCGGTGGATTATGCATGGGTACCCAGTGGCTACTTTGCAGCATGATATCTCATGTTATGATTTCAGATGGTCTGCCGGATTTGGAGTTCGTGGCCGTTTGAAGTGGGTCAGGTCTGGTCTATATAAAGCATTGGCTTGGTAAGAAGGGGGAAGCAACATGGTGTGACTATGTCGTGGTGGTAATTGTTACTAATTCATCTGTTCCGGGAAGAAATTCGTATGTGCTCTATTGTAAACTGGTAATCCCAGTATCCTTTGAGGATGCTTTATATATAAAGCTGGCTTCGGCCTTTCCTGGAGACTAGCTTTATTAAAGAATTAATTGGATATATGCCATTATAACTTTCACGGTTTTAAGAAATACCATTATAATTCACCTATTCAAATTCATGGCATAACAACTTCACACTTATATGACATATGCCACTACCTATCCTTCCAGCGTGTTTATCAAAAACATTGGACATAAATACCCATGTCTTCTTCTTCCTCTCCACTTAGCCTCTCCTGTTGTCTACGAATAATTATAATGACATGAATCTAAATAGATAAATTATAATAATATTTTTCAAAACCGCGAAAGTTGTAATGAAATATATCTAATTAATCTTTTATTAAATGGTTGGAAGACTGTCGGGCCACCCACCTTGAACTCGTTGAATGTTGTACACGATCCGAGACATTCACATTATTGTAACCCACGTTTGAAATGTATGCTTCGATTTGATACGTACATTGCATATATCGTTTCGGTATCTTCGAGAGGGGCCGAAGCGGCGAATAGAAAAGGGCATGGTGGTAATAAGAAAAGCGAGCTTTCGCATTTGACTTTGACCTTATTAGCTGGCTACGTGTGATATCATTTTTTCGGCTACCTACTGAAAGCTGACACATCCACACGCGACTGGCTGTAAGGACAGCAGAGAGGTCGTCGTTTGACTTGCCGACTATAAACTGTGTTGTATGCGTGAGAGAGAGTGGCCTGGACAAGCTAGGAGCTGGAAAGAAGAAGCCATGGGAGAAGTATGTATGTATGTATGTATGTATGTATGTATGTATGTATGTATGTATGTATGTATGTATGTATGTATGTATGTATGTATGTATGTATGTATGTATGTATGTATGTATGTATGTATGTATGTATGTATGTATGTATGTATGTATGTATGTATGTATGTATGTATGTATGTATGTATGTATGTATGTATGTATGTATGTATGTATGTATGTATGTATGTATGTATGTATGTATGTATGTATGTATGTATGTATGTATGTATGTATGTATGTATGTATGTATGTATGTATGTATGTATGTATGTATGTATGTATGTATGTATGTATGTATCCAAATTTTGACATCTTTTATATCTCTCAAATGAGGTTAAGCCTAGCCTTAAATTTTGCATGGCATCATAACGTAACATCATCATATCAACGAAGATTGTTCACGAATTATACGAAAGTTGGCGTCTGAAACTTGATTACTATCTGAAACAGAGTTGTTACTTTAATATTCATGACTAAACCACCTGATTAGACATGAAAGTCCTTGTACGTAGTACTGTATTAGTTATTACCAGAAGTCCACAACTTGGTTCGGACCATTTGCATTCTTGAATCTTGATCATGTGGACGGTCCAAGTGCTGTTGACTACTTGCCCTTTATTTTAATATGCGATACGGACACACATACATCCATCCACTCTCATCTCTGTGAATGTAAATACTCAGTTACTCACATCATACCCTATAAAAACCTTCAAAAATCTTGAGATCCATAAGGTCATATAGCAGATGTTTCTCTATCAATGAACTGATCCTAACTCAGTTTGCTTCTCTAATAAATTTTAAAAAATATGGATATTACACTTTTAAACCAAATGGGTAAGTTCCACGCAAGAAAAGAAAAGAAACTAACTGAGGATCAGTTCACCGCCTTCCTTTGTGGTAGCTATAGGATGCCTGCAAAGTTCAACATGCCAGCAAGTGTTCCCAATTTTACAAATTGACACCTCCTGATATTAATGAAAATTTATAGCAATTTTGAAACAATGAATATTTCCAGTTCATGTGCGAGTGAAATAACTGCCGAGTGGATCCGAATATGCAGACACCGGTGTGATGAGCGGCGCGATGCTGTTCATCAAGGACGACCTCAAGACGAACGACACGCAGGTGCAGGTCCTGGCCGGCATCCTCAACATCTGCGCCCTCGTCGGCTCTCTCACCGCCGGCCGCGTCTCCGATTGGGCCGGCCGCCGCCGCACCATCTCCTTTGCGGCTTGCATCTTCTTCGTTGGCTCCGTCCTCATGGGCCTGGCGCCCAACTTCGCCACGCTCCTGGTCGGCCGCTGCGTCGCGGGCGTCGGCGTCGGGTACGCTCTCATGATCGCGCCCGTCTACGCGGCCGAGATCGCCTCCCCGGAGTCCCGCGGCGCACTCAGCTCCCTCCCCGATATCTGCATCAGCCTCGGCATCCTCCTCGGTTACGTCGCCAACTACCTGCTCGCCAAGTTGCCTCTGGTCTACGGCTGGCGCGCCATGCTCGGGCTCGGCGCGCTCCCGAGCGCTGCGCTCGCCATCGGCGTGTTCGCGATGCCCGAGTCGCCTCGGTGGCTCGTCATGCAGGGACGATCCGAGGAGGCGCTCGCCGTGCTCCGGCGCGAGTGTGGCAGCGAAGACGAGGCCGAGGTGCGGCTCGCGGAGATCAAGGCCGCGGCCGGGCTCGCCGCTGACTCCGCGCCCGGCGTGCCGGCGCCGAAAAGCAGCGGCAAGGGCGTCTGGAAGGAGCTGTTCCTGCACCCGACGCCACCGGTCCGGCGCATCCTCGTGGCGGCCCTCGGCGTGCATTTCTTCAACCACCTTACGGGCATCGAGGCCGTGCTGCTCTACAGCCCGCGCATCTTCAAGGCCGCCGGCATCGCCACCCGCAACGAGGTGCTCGCGGCGACCGTCGGCGTGGGCGTGACCAAGACGGTGTTCATCCTGGGCGCCATCGTGCTCGTGGACCGCATCGGCCGGCGGCGGCTGTACCTCACCAGCCTGGCGGGGATCATCGCCTCGCTGGCCTGCCTCGGCCTCGGGCTCACCGTCGTCGAGCACTCGGCGCCCCACCACGCGGCGCAGTGGGCGGTGGTGCTGGCCATCACGACGGTGTTCACCTTCGTGGCGTCGTTCTCCATCGGCGTGGGCCCCGTGACGTGGACGTACAGCTCGGAGGTGTTCCCGCTCCGGCTGCGCGCGCAGGGCACCAGCGTCGGCGTGGCCATCAACCGCCTGATAAACGCCACCGTGTCCATGACGTTCGTGTCGCTGTACAAGGCCATGACCATCGGCGGCGCCTTCTTCCTGTTCGCGGGGTTGTCCGTGCTGGCCGCCGTGTTCTTCTACTTCCTCTGCCCCGAGACGCAGGGCCGGCCGCTGGAGGAGATCGAGAGGTGTTCAGCCATGGATGGTGCGCGCGGCGCCGCAGCGAGGTGCCGCCGGTGGAGATGCAGGGTTCAAAGACCGCGGCCGACGGCAACGCCAAGACGCAACCGTGACCCGGTGCCCTCACCTCATGTATGTATCTGTGTTTTGTATGACAGTATTTGTCACTCAGGACGGATAGCAAGATTCCCACGGGGATAGAAAGATGAACTAACTGTTCACGGTTCAAACGGTGAGGAAAGTACACTCCTGCATGCACGCATAACAAGTCTCTGGTCGTATCAATCGTCTTGTTCAGAAGTGAAAGTAATGTGGTGAAATGTCATATATATAGTGGTAAGTTGATTCGCTTCAAGTGTTGGACACCGAGAGGTTGGTTGGTTAGTTTGTGCAATGTTCTTTGCAAAATTGTCTAAAATGTGTTGGCTAACAACAAACATTATCCTGCTGAACATCATCTCCGAGGTGGCCCGCGTAAATTTACGCGGGTATCTAGTTTTTTACACTAATTTTTGGTTTTTTTAACCTAAATATAATTTTATTTAAATATCTGTTGTTATATTATTAATACGGGTTTGTCCAAGTGTGCCCAAACTAACGTATTATTTTTAATCATCATGTATGTGCCACATAATATGAAACAAAATTTGACATTAATTCTTTGATCAACTTATAATTTTTTTATTTATTTAATTTAGAATTTAACTATTTATTTACTCAAACCAATGGACTTTAAGGGTTAATATAGATTGTTAGATCTTACAAAAAAACAGTGTGCATTATTTTTATTTCAATTAATATGGTAATAAGATTATATTATTAAGATTAATTTCACCAATAACTTAAAACAGACTCGACTCTCTAAATACTAAAAATATTAAAAATAGGTAGCTCATTTCTTTACCCAGCCTGTTGTTACTTAACTTCCATGTCAACACATGTGTATGGCAAGCGCGTCTATCATCAAAGTTGTACGACACCTGAGTTTCTTCACTTTGTTTTTCCTGAATCTCCTCCTTCCTACACTAACTCGTTAATGAAGACCATCAAACGAGACTCTCCAAATACTAAATGGAGGCTACCTTTATTTTTTAAGGGCCACAAAAATGCTACAACTCTAGCAATAGCCCTCATAAATATATGGCTTTCTATAGACCTGGAAGCCTCCCATAGGGGGTCAAGTAGAGGCCTGCTGGAGTTTAACTTTTTTCTGGACCCTCTAAACTCGGGATAGGGCTTGTTGGGTCTGCCAGAGTGCACTTTTTTTTGGACCCTCTAAACTTGGGACAGACGCTTGTTAGGTTTGCTGGAGTACAACTTTTTCTTAGACCCTCTAAACTTTAGATAGGGTTTGTTTGGTCTGATGAAGTTGCTCTAAGATAATGGATTGTGTGATCTAACATTTAGGCAGTAATCGTGGGTAAGTGAATAAAATAATTCATATAACTTTACATACACGTTGCCTCTTATATAGCGGAACGTGGTAGGACACATAGGGCTTCAGTCTGTCCCCACTCGTCGTACTCTATTATTATCATCCTCTAAAATAAATATTTTTGTCTAGTCATTGAGATTCTCTCCTCTATATCAATTTCTTGTGCATCCGTTATTCTATATATCTCATAGTCCACAAAATGTTACTTGCTGATATGAGATACTCCCTTCCTCAACGGATATGCAAACTACCTTGATGAACTTGCAATAGCGTAACACGGTATGATTGGATTAAAGTAGAAACCTTCCACAAAACATAACGCTGTTTGGATCGACTCCCTCCACAGATCAGCGCTATGATTGGTAGCCTAGCTTGCTGTACAAATCAATGATCAGAATGCCATATTATCTCTTTTTATCCTTTTCTTTCACTGGCGCTATCACTCCCCCCACCACTCTATCTCTCTCCCTTTATCTCCCCCCCTTTCTCTAGTGGTGGTGGCGGCGGCGAGAGGTGCCAGTCTTCTCGGCCGGCAGCCTTCAGCCTTGAAAGTCTCTCGCTTTGCGCGCAGCGGACAAACGCCGAACTCCGAAGGCACACGAGCGGCTCCTGCGGCGGTGACGGGGATGGATGATCGTGCAGCGACTGCTAGGACTCCCGCAGCGACTCCGAGGTCTCCCGCGGAGACGGCGGAGGGCTCCTGCGGCGGCTGCGCTGAAGGCCTTTGGTTATGCGTGGAGCGGACGAACCCCGAACTCCAAAGGTGCGCGAGCGGCTCCTGCGGCGGTGATGGCGGCGGTTGATTGCTCGACGACTGCGAGGACTCCCGCGGCGACCACGAACAGCCGCGCGGAGGCGTATAGGGCTCCCACGGCGGCGACGATGGCGGAAGATCATGCGGCGACCACGGACAGCCTTGGATGGCCGCACGACGGCGGCGGTGGAGGTCTCCCGCGGCGGCCTCGGAC
>OAMR01000225.1:1333947-1349078 GCA_900205405.1 Echinochloa crus-galli
GATAATATCACTGCTGTAATCAAGGTAGAGGGGGGATCACTGACTGAGGAGGACCTCAAAAGTCATTTGAAGCGGCTGTTCTCTCCCAATTTTGAGTGGGTTTTACAGGCACGAGCACCAGATGAGTGGGTGACTCCTTTTCCGTCAAAGGTTGAGTTTACATGTGCCATAAACTTTGGATCAGCCAATCTCAAAAATGGTATGCGGCTGAATTTTGAATGCTTTGAGGAGGAGGAATATTTTGGCCATGAACTCCCTATGGTATGGATGAGGGTTCTCAATTTACCAAAAATACTAAGAACCTATGAGGTGCTTTGGGCAGTGGGAACCATGTTAGGTGCCACTCAGAGTGTGGACATGGCGACAACAAGGAAAAATAAATTTGGCAGATTTAAGGTTGCTGTCCTCAATCCCGCCATTGTTCCAACCAAAATGGATTGTGTCATTGGGACTTGGTTCTTTGAACTTCAGTTTGAGATGGAGCCGTTTGTGCCATCTGGGGAGTCATTGCAGCCTAGTGCCAAAGAGAATTCTGAGGGAGACGATAATGGTAATCATAATGGGGATACAGATATGGAGGACGTCAACAAAAAAGCCAAGCAATCAGATTTCCCTCCATCCAAACAAAGTGAGAAGCCAGAAAGATCAGCTGCTGGGCAGCAACACGATGGGGAGGGCTTTATGGAAGATTTTGACAACGATGATCTGCTAGATGATGTTGGGGGAGCGCCAGCTTGTAACAAAAATATGCAGCAGACTCCTTGTGATCCTCTGGTCCTTCCTTCAGAGGATTTAGAGGTGATGGCGAGTGGGGAGGTGCCAGCACTAGTCTTGGCTCACATGAAGAGGGAGAAGATGGGAGCAGCTTGCGCAGATAGCTCATCAGCACCTCCTTCACTGGCTCTAGGTCCTCTGTTGGAGAGGGATATCATGGGACTTAAGGAGATGAATGGTGATGTGATCGCTAGTGCAGAGGGGGAGCAGGCAACAGGTAACCAGGGAGAGGTGACACCATCCCCGACCGGGTTCGCCAAGTTCGCCCAAAGCCCACCGCTTAGAAGAAGCAAGAGAAGGGAATCAAGTGTAGATGAGGACTCCACTGCTAGGGCGGCCAGGCTGGTCGCTAAGAAGAATTTAGAAGCAGATGAAGGTATGACTTATAACAATTCTTTTCTTTCTTTCTCAAATAAGCATATTACAGAAAATGTAAAGAATATAGGTATTTCCATCGGTACAGAATCTAGTACTGTTCATGCTTCTGTTATGCTTTTGAAGAAAGTTGAAAAAGATAGATTTAAGCGTCCTTCTAATGTACAAATCAGTCAGGAGAATCTTTTAGACTTAGAAGAGTCAGATTGTGAAATCGACCATTTGGCTATTGGTTACCTATGTGGTGACTTAACCGAAGAGCTAATGGATGATAACAATCTCCTATCGAGTCTTTCAAACACATCTAATAAAAAGTGTCCTGATGCCAAGAAAAAGATAGTAGATCAAAAAATGAAGATTAAAAATTTGAAACCAGCCCGTAAAGGACAAGCAACCAAAAAAAACACAATGTTCTTAAATGAAGGGTGTTTTTTGGAATAGCAGAGGTCTTCGGGACTTGGCTAAAATTAATTTTCTTCGGGACATAGCTATAGACAAGGACCTTGATTTCATTGCCTTACTTGAAACTCACAAAAGAGATTTTACTAACGCCATGTTAGACGACTTTTGTGGAGGTAGAGAGTATTTTTGGCATTGGATCCCTCCTAGAGGTAGATCAGGAGGTATTTTGCTTGGTGTTAATTTATCTGCTTTCGTGATAGAGAATACTCAGGTAGGTAATTTTTTTATAAATTTCACTGTTTGAAACAAATGTGATGGCTTTCGTTGGGTTTTAATGGCTGTATATGGTGCGGCTCAACCCGAACATAAGGATAGCTTTCTTGCAGAATTTGTCAGTACCTGCAGTAGTCAGACTCTACCACTGTTGGTGGGTGGCGATTTTAATATTATCAGAAGTCCATGTGAAAAGAGTAATGACCGTTTTGATAATAGGTGGCCTCTGTTGTTTAATGCTTGCATTGAATCTCTAAATCTAAGAGAGTTGGGACTTTCTGGGAGAAGATTCACATGGGCGAGTTCAGCAGAAATACCTACCTATGAGAAACTTGATAGAATTTTAGTCAGTACAGATTGGGAGAAAAAATTTCCTGTTTCAACAGTAGAAGCTTTAACTAGAGAACTCTCTGATCACACGTCACTTTTATTAAATACTGGAGACGCAGCTTATAGGGCAATACTCACCAATTTAAATTTGAATTGGGATGGTTGACCAGAGATGGTTTCCATGATATGGTGGCTCAAGTGTGGCAACGAACCTCTAGGGGAAACTCTCCTATGCAATGGTGGCAAAATAAGATTAGGGCTGTTAGAAGGTGGCTCAGAGGTTGGGCTAAGAATCTAGTTGGACAAAATAAGATAAAAAAATCCTTCCTATTGGCGCAATTAGATTTTCTTGATAGGAAGGCTGAGGAAGATGCGTTATCACCACAAGAAACTGATTTTAAAAGTCTGTGGCATGCTGAATTAACCAAGTTGCTTAGAGAAGAGGAGTTATATTGGCTCCAAAGATCTAAAGCCACAAGGTTATTACATGGTGATGATAATACAAAATATTTTCAGTTACTTGCAAATGGTAGATACCGCAAAAGGAAAATTTATCAACTTGAACAGGATGAAGGTGTCATAGTGGGAGAGGAAAACCTAAAAACTTACATTACAGACTATTATAAGGGCTTGTTTGGATCTCCTGAAAGCAATCACTTTACTTTGGTCGAGACTTACAATGAGGATATTCCTCAGGTCTCTGATATAGAAAATGAGATTCTTTCAGAAGCTTTCAGTGAAGGTGAGATTAAAGAGACAATCTTTCAAATGGAACACAACAAGGCACCTGGGCCGGATGGCTTCCCTGTTGAATTCTATCAGCATTTTTGGGATATAATAAAGACCTTTTGGCGTTGTTTAATGAGTTTCATCATGGATCTTTACCTTTGCACTGTCTCAATTTTGGAGTGATTACCCTACTGCCCAAAAAAACAGAGGCGACTATGATTCAACAATATAGACCAATTTGTTTGCTGAATGTAAGTTTTAAGATTTTTACGAAGGTTCTTACGAATAGAATTAATCTGGTAGCACAAAAGGTTATTAAGTCCTCTCAAACAGCCTTCTTACCTGGTAGATACATTATGGAAGGTGTTGTTGTTCTTCATGAAACAATTCACGAATTGCATAGAAAAAAGAAAGATGGAATTATTCTTTAAGCTTGACTTCGAAAAAGCCTATGACAAGGTTAAATGGCCTTTTCTGCAACAAGTGTTGCACATGAAAGGCTTTTCACCTAAATGGGCTTCTTGGATTCAGCAAGTTACATCGGAAGGTTCCGTAGGAATTAAGGTTAATGATAGTGTAGGACACTACTTTCAGACAAAGAAAGGTGTTAGACAAGGAGATCCTCTATCACCTATTCTTTTTAATATTGTGGTAGATCTTCTTGCTATTTTGATAGCCCGAGGAAAAGAAAGTGGACTATTCAGAGGTCTGGTTCCCAACTTAGTAGATAATGGTTTATCTATCTTGCGGTATGCGGACGATACAATCCTCTTTATGAAAAATGATCTGGAAGAGGCTAAGAATATGAAGCTCTTGCTATGCGCATTTGAGCAATTGTCGGGCCTCAAGATTAATTTTCATAAAAGCGAATTGTTCTGCTATAGTAACACTAAGGATCTTGGGAGGGAGTATTCAGAAATCTTCGGATGTGATATGGGGACTCTCCCGTTTAGATATCTTGGTATATCGATGCATCATAGAAAACTCCTGAACTCTAACTAGAAAGAAGTAGAGGAAAGGTTTCAGAAAAGATTAAGTGGTTGGAAAGGAAAAATGCTTTCTGCTGGGGTCGGTTGGTTCTTATTAACTCGGTTCTTAGTAATTTGTCAATGTTTATGCTATCCTTCTTTGAGATCCCTCGGGGTGTGCTAAAAAGGCTAGACTACTATAGATCTAGATTTTTCTGGCAGAGCGATGGACACAAGAAAAAGTATAGACTGACAAAATGGGGAGTACTATGTACACCCAAAGACCAAGGAGGGTTAGGAATCTTAGACCTTAGCATTGAGAATAGGTGTCTTCTTAGTAAATGGGTGTTTAAACTCATTAATGAGGATGGCATTTGGCAGAGACTCCTTAGAAATAAGTATTTGAGACATAAAACAATCACCCAAGTGGTATATATGCCGGGGACTTTCATTTTTGGTCAGGTCTTATGAAGATTAAAAATGACCTTTTGAGGTTGGGCAAATTCAGAGTGGGGGATGGGTCTCAGACTCGTTTTTGGGAGGATGCATGGCTGGATGACATTCCTTTTAAAAATCAATACCCAGCTTTATTTAATATAGTGCGAAAGAAGAGTGCGACTGTAGCAACGTTTCTCGGATCGAATCCTCTAAATGTGGCCTTTAGGAGATCTCTAGTTGGTAATAATTTACAGGCTTGGCACCAGTTGGTTACCAAACTTGTGAATGTTCAATTATCAGATCAGAGAGACAATTTTATTTGGTCTCTAAAACAAAATGGTCAGTTTACTGTAAGATCTATGTATAGAATGCTTGTTACTCAGTTGCCTGCACCTCAGAAAAATGGACTATGGAAACTGAAATTGCCCCTGAAAGTTAAAATATTTATCTGGTATTTGCAGAAAGGAATTGTTCTGATCAAGGATAATTTAGCTCGTCGACAATGGAAGGGAAGTTTAAAGTGTTGTTTCTGTAATCTAGATGAAACGATACAACATCTTTTCTTTGACTGACAATTAGCTAGAGTGTTATGGAGGATTGTACAAGTTTGCTTTAATCTAACATCACCTATGAGCATTGCACATATATTTACTGATTGTCGTGATGGGATTAACGCGAAACTTAAGTATAAAATTTTGGTTGGAGCATCTGCACTATGCTGGGCAATATGGTTAAGTAGAAATGACTTTATTTTTAACAATGCTAGAGCTTCTACTCCTATGCAGGTTATCTTCCGCGGGACACACTGGGTCCGTTTTTGGACGTTGCTGCAAAAGGAGGGCGAGCGACCACACATTATTCGTGGGTGCCATGCGCTTGAGACAACGGCGATGGAGATTTTTACCCACAATGGATGGTCTTTTAGTAATAGAATTGCTTTCAGTTAATTTGAGTGTGTTGCTGAGTCAGAACCTTTTTTTCACTTCTTTATCGTTCCCGTGTGTAATAAGAAACAACTATATGCATAGTTTCATGCCGAGGCTGAAATATTAAAATATATTCCCTTTTCTAAAAAAGACGGAAGCACAGTCCATTGGTATAGTGATCCATGTTCGTGTTGTGTGAGCCTAAACACGGTCTTCGAAATATATATGCTTGGCATTTGTTATACTTTTACTTCACATAGTACTAAAAGAATTTTTATGATTACGCGAGGAAACAAATCTTAATATACAGATATTATTGGTGAATGTTAGAATTTCCTAATGCCATATGAAATACATTTGATTTTATCATTTTATGAGTAATTGTTGTCATGATTCCATATATGAGTGGTAGTTTTTTACGATTTTCTTGCATGGTAGTAGATATAATTACATAATGTATGAAAATGCTAGATCGGCAAAGAATATATTAACAGCAGTCCGCGTTAATGTTGATGGGCCATTCTCGTGTCCTGCCAGCCCAATGCCATCCTTCATGTTGAGATTCTAGACCCGGCCCGACCCTCACGTTTGTGCTGTGCCGGTACTGTAAAAGAAAAATTTCATGTCATATCGTGGCCAAGACCGTGCTAAAATGTCGTGCTTCCAACTGCCCATCAATAGCACACCATAAATTTCAGCTCTATTTGATGGTGATAGAGATCTGTCCAAGCATGCAATCTATCATATAATCTTTTGTTACGAGAAAAAAGTTAGATACTTTGTGTGCTACCAAGCAATCTATAATCAGCAAGGCAAATAATCTTTTCCACGGTACACAAGACCGAGTAATGCTCTGCTTGCCGTATCTCTGGACGTGCACGTCAGCCCAAATCCTTGGCACATGCCAAATCTGATCCTCTCTGCGTCATAAAGCTAGGACAGTTGGACGTCGATGGCGAGAACCAAGGATCCCGCCGCCGAACAGATAGAGATTAGACACATGCGTCGTCGGACGGACCGTGGTTTGGTGGCTAATTGTGGGCGGATTTAAGCGTTTTGACCATGGTTCACCTCAACGGATTGACTTGACTAGTAGCCGTCTTCTAGCCGGGTCATCACTCGATCAGTCCGTCGGATTGTCACAAGAAAGGCCGGCCATTCTCTCAAGCCGCTCTATATTTCGGTATACTTATATTTCCTCTGTACATGAATATAAGTATTTCTAGGGTCTTTATTTGTCTATACAAACTCAATTACTCAACTGCTCACTAGCAATAATAATTGCACATGTTGGGCTCTATGTAGTTAATGGAAGCACTATTAATGCTATGGAAAAAACTAAAATCTGAGAAGTGCTATGCTTTTTTAATGAGGTACTATACAATAGCCTTTCTATTTGTTTCTTAGTTTGTCTATATTTATAGAAATTATTATATTATAATAGTGGTGGATTCAGAAATATTGTAGAGCTCGGACAAACATTACAATTAATAACGATTTCATACGAACGTATCGACTATTAACACTACTAAAATTGATAACCTTGATAATTTAAAATTATGCGAGACAATTATCGTTTGTGTGGGATTATAGTTTATTTTTACCTATAAGACAATTATAAGCGGCAACAAACAGACACTATAAGACAAACAGACACTATAAGACAATTAATGTAAGAGCTTTGAATCGAAAAGATTAAATAAAATTGCAAAGTTATTTTGCTGGCGTCAGCAACCAAGTGCACAATCTAAAGTTACTATCGACTGCAGACACGGAGTATGAACATCCTTTTGATGCTTGGCTGGCCTTTTCCATGACACGTCGTATGGACGCGCTGAACAACAATCTCGGCATATGCCAAAACTCCCATTACGTGGCTCGGCCTCTCCCGTGCTCCCCGTGAGGAGCCGACGTGGACGCGGCTGACCTCAGCGCTTGGCCGGGGCAGGCGGCTGTAAATAGCGCCCAACCTGCAAGGGCAGACATGCCCAACCGCGGTTAAGCCGCTAATTGTGGGCGGGTTTGGGTTAAACCGTGGTTTCTTTCACCGACTGCATGACACTTGGGCCCCACCCATCTCGGTCCCCACCGATCAGTCAACGTCCTCCCCGCTCTGGGCCCGCCCAGCTCACTCGAGGCAGCGCATAATAAATGGCCGCCCCCAAAGCGCACGCGGCGAGGCCACTCACTCCCCCACCACACCACCAGCGCGCGCTCGTCTCGGCTCGGCACGCATCGCTGGGTCGCCCCGCGTGGTCTCGTCGCGCCGCTTGGCCCGCTTCGCTCTCCGCGGCCTGCTCCGACGACTCGGTGGTGCGTGAATCTCCTCTTCCAGCTCTCTCCCCCTTCCGATTCTGTCTTTCCCCTTTGGTCGGGCGATTGGTTTTGGGTGCGGGATCAGGGTGACGGAGAGGTCGGGGCCTCGGGGAACCCGGTCCCGCGATGCGATGCGATGCGATGCGATTCGGGGAGCAGAAGTGGGTGCGAAATCCCGTGCATCTAGTTGCTTCTCTCAGTGGGAGCTTCGATCCGGATTTTGTGAGGAGCCGATCTCTTCTTTGAATTCACGCGTGTTCTGGTTTCTTCGGCGCGTGCCTTTCCCGTTCGTGCTGCGATCTTTCACGGTGCCTTTTTGAGTTTCCTGTCATTCTTGCCAGGATCGGGGTTTTCGGTTCCGCTTCTCTACGAGTGAGTTGGTTTGCCACTCCACTGTTTCTCGGGTGCTCTTGATTTGCACTTGCTGCCTGGAGACTCTTCATTCAGTCACTAGATTGCCTTTTAGAGTTATTATGTCACTAGGTTGCCTTTGGTGCGAATGCTTTGGCTTACCGATGGAAAATAATAAGTGATTTTCTCTGTCTATTCTATTACCGGTAAATGATTACTCCAGATTGCAATGGTTCCTGAGCTAAGTTAATTTAGTAGCAACATAGCCAACCCGTTTTTCTTTTGCGGAACGTTCCTCAACGAGTTGGCCATGCTAATTCTGTTAAGTAGCGATCCAAGAATGCCTAACACAAGAGCCTTGCTACTAGTATAATTTTGGTGAGCTCTTTGTAAGCTCTTGAGTTCATCTGTTGATTGGGAACTATTTATGCACAGAAATGTAGTGTCCTTCATATATGACTTGTGCTGTTCAATAAGAACAATGTCATGTGTATCTTGTTCCAGGACAATCATGTGCCCTTCAGATCCTGTGCTGGCACTGGCTGCACTTGACATCAGTATCAGAGATTCCTGGAGTGATGAAGAACTTGTGAGATTCCTAGCTGAGAGGAAAGCGGAGGACCCCCTTCCACAGAACATACTTGTCGGTCTTGACTTTTCTCTTGTTGATCCACGAGACTTCACTACTGGTTAGTATACTGCACAGACTATGCTGAGGACGCAAATTGTATTATGTTTTTGGTGATACTTTGTTGTGCCTGTGATATGATTTCTCTTCAGTTATCACAAACCCTGAGGATTCCTCTGTTTTTTCTATTTTGAGATGTTATGTTTGTTGGGAGTTTGGGACATGACAAATGCCTCTTGGAATCCAACACGAGTGTGGGAACTCTGACTAAGCCAAAAAAAAAAAGGGACATGGGTGTCTAGGTAACACTATGATAGCACAGTATGAATATAGTGGCACACAAAATTGCAGTGGTGAAAGTCTAAATCATAATTGGCCTCTGCTGAATGAAACCTTTAAGGCAACTGGCAAGAGCTTTGCCACTTGTACACAAACGATTGTTGCACATACTACAGCAGTATAGTGCCTTCATATTCAGGATGTTATTTGAAATCCTTTGCATTTACTGAAACTCTTATGTGTATCTGCAGGTTACAGCAACTGCATGTGTGCCTTTTGGGGTGACCATTTATTGCAATTGCCACCAAACCTTATAACTTTTTGTTGCATTACTGACTGGAATATTTGAAGTATTCCTATATTTCAAATGTCAGTTTTTTGCTTGAATCATAATAACTTTCGTAGGTGCACAAAATTGGTGATTATCTGTTAAGTTATACAGGTCACAATGGTCTGAAAATCCTGTATACTGCAGTAAACACCTTAAAACCTGGTATTACATAGTCATACCACATGTTATGATCGACCATTTGAATTCATTTTAATACATTAAATGTGAACTGTATTTTTGTTCTAAACTAATAGTTCCATACTACTGGAACTTGGATGCACCGTACAACAATAAATCTGTTTTAACCATATTGGAGTAGCTTTCTCGCATAACATTATTTAGCATAGGGGTTCAGTTTGTAGCATGTAGTTTAATTGTTTTTATTGAAACAAAAAAGTTTTGGATATCAAGGAACTGGACTGATGATTTTCCCTATTCAACTAGAAAGGATCCTGTATGATAACTATCAGTTGCGTGGTTATTGGCTGTAGTTTTCAGTCAGGATGCTTACCGTCGAGTTGGCTAACTGCATTCTTTACCTGATAGGATTATAAATTCTGCAAATCGTGCAAGTAAAATTCTAGGAAATTACTTGACAAATATAACTCATCGTTGTAGGAGATGTGTGGTACATGAAGTGGTCAGATGATCAACAGTCCTATGACAGTTCTGAAGACGGTAGCACAAGAAAGGCAAAAAATGGATACTGGAAGTCTGTGGATTCTTCCAGAATACCAACAAGTACAGTTATCATTGGTGTCAAAATAATTTTGGAGTTTTATGAAGGTCAAGCACTATGTGGTAGAAGAACAGGGTGGATGATGCATGAATATCAAGTAGAACATAATGATGAAGCTAATCTACCACAGGTACACCATGGTTTCTCCTAATCATTTTGTGCATGACCTGTAAGGTTTTCTCCATTGTTGATGATTGATGCCTTTTCCATTTGTGACAGGACTACAAGTCTCTGTGTAAAGTATTCCTGAAGGATGAGAAAAAGATTAGTGATGAGAGTCAACAAAATACTGTTAATGCATATTTTCCTAAGGATAGCTTTGAAGCTTACCTTCAATATCTCGCCAAAATAGAAAAGCCAAAGGTTAGCAAACTGTTTTCTTTTATCTCCTCATTTATTTAGCCACATTTTAGTGAATATTGTCTTGGTGAAACTGCTGAAACTTGAATTAGGAAATACAATTGGTGTAGCCATGTACCTTTGTCTTGAACAATTTTTCCCAGATGTTTGAACTCATTTGAAAACCATACAAAAGAATGTAGATTCTCAGTGCATGCTTCTATCTGTTTTTCTTTCACTTCTTACTAGTTTATCCTGCACTATGGGAGTTGTACTTGTAGTCTTTATACGAATCTTCATTCTTAAATCTACATGCAGCAAACTGTAGATGCTGATGATCAGGATATCTCTTCTAGCCAAGAACAGAATGAGCAAAACACTCAGTGTGCTGCAGATGGTATTGATGTTCTTGCTACTGAGGACTACATAGAGTTGAATGACCTACTGTATGATGATGATGCTGTTCGGAATGATGCTCTTACTCTTGAAGACCTGGATGACCTTCTACAAGCCTCTGCACCAACTTCAACAAAATCAAGCAAGCAGTCTTTTGCTATTCATGATACTCTTGAGGACCTGGATGATCTTCTAACCCCAGAAGCCTCAGCATCGACTTCCGCTAACTCAAGCAAGAGGTCTATGTTTTCTGAAGAGTGCTTTGATTCTGATGCACTCCTGAGGGAGATTTTGAAAGACAGTAACTTAACTGAAGGAGAAAATAATGACCAAAAGTTTAGCATAGTCGCACCTCCAAATTTGGCTAGTGTGGTCATCAGTCCATCGGATCAAGGTAACAGAGTCTTGCTGGTTGTTTTGAATTTAACAATTGGTAAAACGTGAAGATCCTCCTCTTGGTTTGAACACAGCCAAATTTGTCATTTCTTCTTATATATAGATACGCAACTCCTGCGTGTTCGAGAAAAAACTATATCATTTAGTCTAATTGTTGGGTGTTGGTGCAGGATTTTTAACCCTGGAGGCAGTTTCATTAGTTTGCTAATAGTCTTTATACTCGATGCTTACAGGGCTTGTTAAGATCCATGATGACAATGCCATGGCTGGAAATTTGCAACAAGAGCCATTGCCACGAGGTGACAGAGATGAACATTCAAGCAGTGGGTTTAAGCAGCAAAGTCCTCCTAAATTTTCATGTTTCCCAAGCCGTTCCAACAGTTCACATAGCACCAAGAAGCATAGGACAGAGCAGTCCTCCAGTAAATTTGAAAAGATTATGAAGAAATACTCCTGCTTCAGATCATTGTAATTGGGTGAATAGCTTTTTTGCTCTCTATTTTTGTACAGAATGGAAGATACAACATAGGGAGGTCCAGTTTTCCTCGTCATATCATGTAATCACAATTATACTATACCAATGCATTGTCTTCCGACACTCGCACATTGACGCAACACATGAGCCCAAGAAGCTGATATCTAGTTTGAAGTTGTCAGACGTACTTGTGTAGGACATTGTGTCCTGACATAGTGACATTAGACTGGACTAGGAATCTCATAGGTAAAGGCCACGTATACTTGTATTCCTCCAATGATCTCGGTGATCATTGTTTTGTAATCCACTTTCAGAAGTGACGGGGAAAAACAATACAAGTTGTGTAATATTATCCATCCTTCGTTCATATGATGTTTAAGATAAACTAATTATCTTAGAAACGTAATTTGTGTTAAAGACAAAAGGAGTATATAAATAATGATTAAAGTGTATTATTGAGATAGTCTCATGCATCAGTTTGAAACGGACGAATTAGTATCACACGCTAAGATTGCTAGGACACTGCAGGTAACTGAACATAGCACACGAGGGGGGAATAGGAAATATACCAAGGGCATGTACAACGGGTCGGCTGGACCCGTCGACATACATCAAAAGTTTACAAAAACACCCCCGCACGCGGGCGCCGAGGCTCACCCGTCGTCTCGTTCGGCGACGGCTCGGGCGCGTGCTCCCAGACGTCTCGACAAGGAAGAAGACCGTTGTACGGCTCGCTGCTGGAGTCGACGGCGGAGTGGGATCCGCTGCGTGCCCGCGGGGGATCCGATTCGCGCCAAAGCTTCGCGCCTTCGTCGCCAAAGCTCCGCACATCGATGGAGAGCAGCTCCACCCGCAGCGCTGGCCGGCCCGCCGCTGCCGCCGCGCCCCGCATCCGCCGTCGCGCCCCACACCCGCAGCGTGGGCCACCTTGCCGTGGGGCGCGATGGCAGGAGGCGACAGCAGACCATGAGCTCCGCCGGGACGAGCTCCCCCGCGCCGGCCGCGCGTGACGCCGCCGATCCGGCCCGCTCTGTGTTGAGCTCCGTGTGGATCTTCGGGGAGGAAGAGAAGAGGAAGGGACCACCGGCCGCGTGCGGGAGCCCCGCCACGGGGCCTCGCCGGTCCCCCTCGCCGGAGATGGGGGAGAGGAGGAGGAGGAGGAGGGAAGGGGGAGGAGATGAGCGCGGTCGTCGGTGGATCCGACCGGTCGGGTGTGGGGAGAAGAGAGGAGGTGGAAGATAAGATTAGATAGAGCACGGCCCCACTTGTCAGCCTATGTATTTTAACTGTCTAATGTATACAGAAAAAACAGCTACAAAGATCAATTGTGCACTAGATCATAGTGAGTTTGTGTGCCAAATGATGAAATAATTATCATGCAGCTCATTATACAAGCTGTCTGTTTGGCTGTCTATTTGTGTTAAAAAGACAGCAGTTGTCTTCACCGTTGTACTTGACCTAAACTACCGTTGTACTTGACCTAAACTAAATGTCTTCAAATGAATATATAGTGATAATGAAGCAGTTACGGTTTAGGGTGCTTAAGATGAACTCGGGAATTAATTACCAGGACACGTATGATTGAACTCGCCGTTTAGTATATATATCCATCCACACGAGTGCATGCCAAACCTGTGTACAATACTTGGCATACTTCTGCTTTGTGGCGCGAATCTGGTGGTGTGAGTAGGGAGGGTGGCGCCATTTTATGGCGCCAGGTGTGGCCTGTCTAGGCCGTTGTAATTTTATTCTGTCTTAATGAAATGACGCGCAGTTCTCATGCGTGGTTCGAGAAAAAATGCTTGGTATACTAATTTAAACGTGTGTATTGGTATCCTGATGATTTGTTTATCCCATGTCGATGACTGCAAGCCGTAGAGTAGTCAATTCAGGCCTTGTTTAGATGTTGATATTGTGGTTGAATTTGGGAGTTTGGTGTCACTTCGTAATCATTGCGTCACTATAGCATTTCGTTTGTATTTATGAAAAATTGTCCAAAAATTGATTAATTAGGCTTAAAATGTTCGTCTCGCAGAGCACAACAAAACTGTGCAATTAGTTTTTGATTTCATCTACATTTAGTACTCCATGCATGTTATGACATTTTGATGTGACGGAGATTTTTTTTTCATAGTAAATTTAGGAGGTGAATTTGGGATCTAAACAAGACCTCAACAGGCAGGAGCAAACCCTGCTGTCTCCAGTTCTAACGCACTTTGATACCAACCATTTTGGCGTAGAAGTCAGTCAATGCCATTTGTTTACTGGCGTGGACATAAGTAGAATTCTTTAGTATTCTAAATCGCTTGGATGGTGTTTGGATTGTTGGAAATAGGAGGTGGGCTAGGAAAATGAGGAGCGGTGGGTTTACACTTTTTCCTTGTTTGAATTTTAGGATTGGGAATATGAGTGTGTTTAGGTATGGAATATGAATTTTCTAGTGCTTAGATCAGTTTTTTTATTATATTGCAATGAAAATATTTTTTTTTGCAAATAGAGAAACTCCATGCAATGCCATTAAAGTTATCATCAGTTGTTTTCTGGGGTTATTTTTAAAATAGAGTAGGAGTCGACTTTTGCACCAAAATGATTCGTGGGAAAAACTCAAAATTCAAATGACATGGGGGGTGTAACTTTTTACTGCCACGGTATGAACGGAAAGGCACGGCTCCGATCCTTCCCTTGGCTGTTATGTTAGCCGTGACACGTCGTGTGACAGCCCGTACAGCGACGTCCTGTGGCCTGTGCGCCGGTGTATTTTGTTGGATTGCAGAGATCAGGGCCCATTTGGTGGCTGTGGCTTACTCATCGACTTGACTGTTAAGTGAAGCAGCAGCAGGTGTAGCATGCTGCTGCAGCCCTGCGAGGGCGCAAGAAGGCAAAATCGACAAGCTGCATGGACAGGTCGTATGAACTCCCTTGCTCAAGGGGCATCAGCTCCGGCGAAGCCAAATCGAAGCCATCCGCCTGGAACTGAAGGCGCCGACGTTGACGTGGGTGACCTCAGCGGCGGACGGCGAGGGCGCGCCACCCCGCGCAGTGGCAGGCGGCTGCAAATAACGGCCAACCTGCAGGCCGCTAATTGTGGTCGCGCTTGGGTTCACGCCCTGCCCCAGGGCCCCGTGCCACGTCGTCTTCGTCTCGTTCCATCCACCCCCACCTGCGCCGCATGGCATCTGGGACCCACTAGTCTCCCGTCCCACCTGTCAGTGACTTTTTGTAGTCCCACCAGTCCACCATTGCTGCCACGACACGAAGCGCGGGTCCGGCGAGGTGGACCCACCGGTCAGCGGCCCCAGCCTGCACGCTGCCTGCACCGGCGTGCTTATAAATGGGCGCCCCGCCCTCTCGCGCACGCACGCGTCGCCCACTCGCTCGCGCCTCGACGGCCACACCACCCGCCCCGTTCTGCCGTGCACCTGCTCTGCCTCGGCAGTCTCGCTTCGCCACCGCCGCGACGCACGAGCCGACCGCGGCTCGCTCGCCCCCCGGGCTCCCTGGTGCGCCAATCGTATCATCCCCTGCTTTCCCTCCTCCGATTCGTTCTTCTGGTCGGTGGCGCTCGGGCGATCGGACTTGGGTCTCCAGTCGCCGGGATGACGGGGGAATGGTGGGGAACTCGGTTCCTGATGCGGTGCGATTCGAGCGGTGGAATCATGGGGTTTT
>OAMR01000225.1:1390164-1432988 GCA_900205405.1 Echinochloa crus-galli
TGCTTCTAGGGCTGTCTCTTATACACATCTAGATGTGTATAAGAGACAGCCCCCCCTCAGTGTGAGCGTCCACGCTGGTGACGCACAGACTGTTTCGAAACTCCTTGAAGCACGCCGTCGGTAGACCCTTGGTCATCACGTCGGCGAATTGTTGCGTCGTGGGTACATGAAGAACCTTGCATTGGCCAACAGCGACTTTCTCCCGGACGAAATGAACATCAAGCTCTATGTGCTTCGTTCTTTTATGATGCACTGGGTTGGAGCTCATGTAGCAGGCGGAGACATTGTCGCAGAACACGATGGTTGCCTTGCTCAGGGGACAGTCGAGTTCACCGAGCAGCTGTCTGATCCAAGTGCATTCGGCGACAGCATGGGCAACGCCGCGGTACTCGGCTTCGGCGCTCGAACGGGAAACTGTCGTTTGCCGTTTGGATGACCAGGAAATCAACGAGTCTCCCATGAACACACAGTAGCCAGAGGTAGAACGCCGGGTGTCAGGACACCCTGCCCAATCTGCGTCCGAATACGCAGTGAGGTCGGACTGGGAGGATCGCCGGAGATGAAGACCGAGCGCCGTGGTGCCTCGGATGTACCGGAGAATCCGCTTGACGAGGCCTTGGTGTGCTGATGTGGGAGCGTGCATGTGGAGACATGCCTGCTGGACAGCGTACTGAAGATCCGGACGTGTCATGGTCAAGTATTGGAGCGCGCCCACGAGACTGCGGTAGTCGGAGGCGTCCGCGGTGGACAGTGGAGTCCCCGCGCTGGTTGAGAGCTTGCCGTTCGTGTCGACGGGCGTGTCACAAGGCCGGCAGTCAGTCATGCCAGCGCGCTCAAGCAAGTCGATGGCGTACTGCTGCTGCTGAAGAAAGAACCCATCGGGACGACGCTGCACTTGAATGCCGAGGAAGAAGTGCACCGCCCCCATGTCCTTGAGCTTGAACTCAGCGTTGATGGTACTGATGACTTGGCGCAGGATGTCGTTGGAAGAACCCGTGAGTACAATGTCGTCGACGTAGAGGAGCAGGTAGACGGAGTCACTGCCACGCCGAAGAACGAAGAGGGAGCTGTCAGAGCGCGTCGGCCTGAATCCCATGGTGCCGAGGAAGGTGGCCAGGCGCATGTACCACGCCCTGGGAGCCTGTTTGAGGCCGTAGAGGCTCTTAGAGAGGCGACAGACCAGATCGGGATTTGATGTAAATCCGGCCGGTTGTCGAGCGTAGACCTCCTCATCGAGAACGCCGTGGAGAAAGGCGTTGTTGACGTCGAGTTGGTGCACCGGCCAGTCACGCTGGGCGGCGAGATGGAGCACCGTGCGCACGGTTGCCGGCTTGACGACGGGGCAGTATGTCTCGCCGTAGTCGATGCCCGCGCGTTGAGTGAAGCCGCGGACGACCCATCGAGCCTTGTATCGATCGAAGCTGTCGTCTTCCTTGAATTTGTGGCGGAAGACCCACTTGCCGCTGACAACATGCGCGCCCGGCGGTCGTGGAACAAGCTGCCAGGTGTTGTTGGCGAGCAGGGCGTCGAACTCGGACTGCATCGCTTGGGTCCAGTTGGGGACCTTGAGCGCCTGATGGACGGATCGTGGAATCGGGGAGATGTTCGTCGTGGTCGCCGTGGCAGCATATCGTGGGTTCGGCTTCAGGGTGCCCACACGAGATCTGGTCACCATGGGGTGTGGCGCCGGACCATCAGAGGACGTGGACGACCGAGGCGGCGCAGACGCACCGGTCGCAGAAGACGGCGTCGGTGGCCGCGATCCTGAGGTGGACGCAGGCGGCCCGAGAGACGGTGCTGTGGGGGTCGATGTCGTTGTGCGCGGTGAAGCAGTCCTGGAGGCTGACGATGACCGCGGCGTTGATGGCGAAGCTGGGGTCTGCGGCGAGTCGTTCGACGCGTGCGGGATCGGGGCTGCCGAGGGTGCCGGAGGAGGCGGCACGTCCGCGTCTGCGGTACTGAGATCCGGTCGCCACGGATTGTACGCGCAGCCGGTCGTAGAGGTAACAGACTGCCCCGATCGGAATGGGAACACGGCCTCATCGAAGTAGACGTGACGCGAGGTGATGACCTTCCGTGTTCTTCGCGTCCATATTGCGTTTCTTGTTCGAACCGGCCTTTTCCTTGTATTGACCCACGTCATTATGTCCTCTCGAATGTTACTGCTTCCTGCGGAATAATGCCTCTGCCGAATGATGACGCGTTCCCGACCGCAGAGTGCCTTTGCCGAATGCTTCAGAGAAACCCCCTTAGCCGAATGGCGACGAGTTCCCGACCGCAGAGCATCTTTGCCGAATGCTTTAGAGAAATCCCCTTAGCCGAATGGCATCCTTCCACCAAATCCGGCCCACATGTCAGTGTCTTCCTGGTGCTAATTTTTGGTGTTAACAAAATCATTCATACGTTTCATACACAGAAGTAAATTGACAGGAAGATACAGGGAGACACTTCATATAAAAGGATCACACTTAAATGGTTCATAAATATAGGTGAATCAATGAAAAACTAACATGAGAAAACATCTGTTTCATGCATAATTTATCCATCCTAAGCTACAGCGGCTCCTACTTTATCTTCCCACATTTTTTGAGCCATAACATCTCTTTTATTTGTCCATGCCACACTCTCCTGGTGCATATTACTACGGTTTCTTGCGCTTCTGGGCAAGGTTGTGTACCAAGCAACATCATCATACACATACTCATCAGGTACATCCTCTAAGATCCAATTATGAAGTGCACAACAAGCCATCACAATTTTCACTTGTGTTTTCAAAGGGAAGAGTGGCTGACTCCCAAATATTTTGAAATGATTCTTAAGGGTACCAAATGCTCCTTCAACAGGTTCTAAGCGAGGAATGGCGAAGGTTGAATAACTCTCTTGGGCTCTTTGGTTCTCTAGTGCCCCTATATTCTTGTAGGTGATATCGAGCACCACGGTATGGGGGTCATAAACCAGGTCTTGCTGCATATCCAGCATCAGCTAGGAAATATTTACCTACATCATTATTTTGGGCAGATTAATTAGCTAAAATGAAATTAAAGTTTCAAATTGGAGCTATTAGAACATGATGGTGGTGGGGGTAATTCTACCTTCTGGTATTTTAAGCCCATTAGGGCATGATAGAGCATCTTGTAGAACATAAAATCTTGTAGCTCTGCCCATGTCATCTGCCCATCTTTTGAGGCATTTATATTCAACATCTACTTTATTTTAATTATGACGTGTCTTGTTTAGAGAAGTTCTCCCGTCATTTTAACACACACCAAGTCAATGAGCTCTCTTGTTCACTCTCTTTAGTAGAGTTAAAATTAGTTTAGTTATGAGTTATAGTTGAGTTGAGGTTTGCCCTTGAGGTTCCAGAGTCATTTCAGAAGCTCTGATATTAGATCTTGTATCTCTTACTTTTTTTTTTCTTTTATAAGACTTTGAGTTATCAATATATTATCTTTATCTTATCCTTTGAGGCATTTATATTCCACATCTACTTTATTCTAATTGTGATGTATCTTGTTTAGAGTACAATAATTGTGGTTCTAGATCTAGTACTTCTTGCTTAAGTTTTTGTCTCAGCCGACCTCTTCGATTCTAGTCAATTGTTTGGGTGAATTATTACCTGGGCACTGACATGGTTGTTTGCTCTTTCTAGAGGAGTAAGTAGAACCTGACTAGTGTAGGTATGATGCCTATACTTGGTGAGCTTAGAGTACACACAATTCAACGGATAGCTATGGTAGCCGCTAGGTGTTAACAGCTCTATCGGCCTATGTATTTCACTACGCTAGTCTTGGCCTTATAGATTCACCCCCGGGTGACTGGCATCTCCCATCCTTTTCTATGAGCATGTTGGTGGGTCCTATTCCTACATTGAGACAATAGAGTTAGACTTAATTTATAAACGTTGTTTTGCAGCTGTTGTATATCTTTTCTCGAGTGACGTAAATAGATAAAGTACCTAAAAATCTTATCTCTTCTCGTTGTTCTCCTAACTAGCTAGTCATCTCTCTCTTAACTTATTTATTTGTGTGTCATGGTCCATCACTTCTATTATTATTGTTATCTCCGTCTTGTCGGTAGTGTACTTCTCTATGATATCATCCAAATATTTGTCTAGTTATCTTGACATGTGCTTTCCTGTAGAAAATATAAACTACAATACTCTGGAATACTTTGTAATACAAAGAAACTTCATATGAATTTCATATAACTTCTTACAACAAGATTAAAATCCTTTTTTTACTCCTCCCCATTCAAGTTTATACGCTGTCCCAGGTAAACAAGATACTCCATAGTTTACTCTTGCTGGATTGTATTTCTTTTTCCCTCTTGATACGGAGTTTTAATGTGCTGGAATTGATGGTTAGAAACTCGTTTTAATTGATGTTTCTCTTGGCTGGGAGTATAAAAAACAGCCCAATCCACTTGTTTCATGCTTTTAATATTTTGTGTAAAATTAAAAGAGTTTCGAACTCCTTTTTCTCCAATTCTTCTTTCTCGTTGCACTGCAGAAAAATTCCCATGAGGTTAGACCACATTTTTTGTTTCCTGCAAAAGTATAGTATGACTCGTCGTTCGTTCGAATTTTGTTCGACTCCTCCGTTCCAAACGCTTGCTTCACGTTCCTTTCCTCCGGAACAAAGCCTTCGTTTTTCTACGGTTTTTCTCAGTGGCGGAGCTCTCGGTAGGGGCCATACCAAGGATTTTGCTAGGCTAAAGTATTTCTACAGAGTTTAAGTCTTGTATTCATTAATTAAATACTATATCTTACATCTTATCATTCGGTAATGCACCTGCGCCGTATCTAAATTTTGTTTCGTCCTCCGTCACTGGTTTTTCTCCGTTCCAGACGCGGACTGTGTTTAGTTTACAAAACCCCACCCAAAATTCCACTATGACAAAAGTCCCATTATATCATATCAAATCTCTCTTTTCATGCATGTAGTAGGTAAATAAAAAACTAATTACATAGTTTTGATGTACATAATAAGACGAACCTTTTGAGCCTAGTTAGATCATGGTATGACAACAATTATCACAAACAAACGAAAATACTAAGTGTCCGATTTAACTTGATGTGACTTTTCGACTATTTTTCGTGGGAACTGGACACAGCCGCGGCCTAAGCTTGCAAGAACGAAGGCAACACTGCACTCGCCTTCTAGAACCCCCCGCATCGCCTTTTTTTTCTTTTCGTGCAAAACCCCCCGAATCACTCCCCGGCTGCGCTCCCGCGCCATATGGTTAGAAGAAATTGTTTCGAGTTTACAGAAATAAATGTTACGTAACAAAAATGTTCCGCTGAAATGTTAGTTTCATGAGAAAGATATTCTAGCCACAAGAGAAAAATTCCCAAAAAAATAAAAAAATCCATATTAGATCCATTTTGTTGTATTATTTCCAAATAATAAAATTTTCAAAATGATTTATGGTTTAAGAGGAAAATAATTTTGAATGTTAAAAAATGATTAACGTTTTTTACCATGTAATGAGGAAATCAAAAGACATAGAACATCTTTTGGTCTATGCGTTTGCTGACAACACGTCCTTGCTGCTTGTGTGACATTGACATTAGGTCACACGAAAACTACAATCACCTTGATTATTCAAACATATAGGTCAAGTCATTCAATTCTACTCCGTAACTAACTATGTTTGCAAATAACTGCCACTTTTGATTTTTACCATTCAAGCTAGTAGTAGGTAGTTAAAATAAAATGAAAATGGTATTGATAAATTTGATATATAAAAATAGTTCAAGAATGTGCTATATTTGAAGCTATTTATACGAATCTCTTGATACGGAGTTTTAATGTGCTGGAATTGATGGTTAGAAACTCGTTTTAATTGATGTTTCTCTTGGCTGGGAGTATAAAAAACAGCCCAATCCACTTGTTTCATGCTTTTAATATTTTGTGTAAAATTAAAAGAGTTTCGAACTCCTTTTTCTCCAATTCTTCTTTCTCGTTGCACTGCAGAAAAATTCCCATGAGGTTAGACCACATTTTTTGTTTCCTGCAAAAGTATAGTATGACTCGTCGTTCGTTCGAATTTTGTTCGACTCCTCCGTTCCAAACGCTTGCTTCACGTTCCTTTCCTCCGGAACAAAGCCTTCGTTTTTCTACGGTTTTTCTCAGTGGCGGAGCTCTCGGTAGGGGCCATACCAAGGATTTTGCTAGGCTAAAGTATTTCTACAGAGTTTAAGTCTTGTATTCATTAATTAAATACTATATCTTACATCTTATCATTCGGTAATGCACCTGCGCCGTATCTAAATTTTGTTTCGTCCTCCGTCACTGGTTTTTCTCCGTTCCAGACGCGGACTGTGTTTAGTTTACAAAACCCCACCCAAAATTCCACTATGACAAAAGTCCCATTATATCATATCAAATCTCTCTTTTCATGCATGTAGTAGGTAAATAAAAAACTAATTACATAGTTTTGATGTACATAATAAGACGAACCTTTTGAGCCTAGTTAGATCATGGTATGACAACAATTATCACAAACAAACGAAAATACTAAGTGTCCGATTTAACTTGATGTGACTTTTCGACTATTTTTCGTGGGAACTGGACACAGCCGCGGCCTAAGCTTGCAAGAACGAAGGCAACACTGCACTCGCCTTCTAGAACCCCCCGCATCGCCTTTTTTTTCTTTTCGTGCAAAACCCCCCGAATCACTCCCCGGCTGCGCTCCCGCGCCATCGAGCGGCTCATGTGGCACGCTGCGGCATACGGACGACGCAGATTCCGCCGGAGTGGCGGGAAGGCCGTCGCGTGGGGCCGACGGCGTGCAGATATTTCCGGCCCGGGTGGATCGACGCGCGGCGGGGAGGAGCAGGGCGCTCCTGCCCATCGCCACCACACCATCACCATGCGCAGAATTCAACCCCAGTGAGAAATTGGGGCCAGAAGAGTGGGTCCCGTGCTGTCATCGACTGGGTGGACGCGGGAGCGGCGTGACGGTAGCCTGGGTCCGGATAAGACGGCCCCTGCCTGCATTCAGTATTGACGGGCGTGACGTCACACCGAGCCGCGTGGGCGCGCCCGTCCCGTGAGAGGCGCCCACCGTGACGCTCACGGCGTTAGCGGGGGACGTGCGGAGGAGTTTACGCCCGTGCCCCCGGCAGCGATGGACCCTCCTGACAGCGGTTCTTCGTAGCTGATGGCCTGCAGATGGTCAGGCGCGGCACGCCAGCCTCCGTGTCATGTTTTAGTTTTGTTATTTTTTTATGTTTGCCAGTGCTTCGCTGATCGGCTGTTTAGTTGCACAGTACATCTTTAGCATTAATTTGATATCGGTTAAAATAGCTTTCCTTGGATGTAAATTTCTTTAGATCTCATTTACTTCATTACTTGGAATATTTGAATCTTATTTGTACTATCTTATTAGATGACTAGTAGCGTGCACGTGCGACACGCACGTGTTTAAAAAACATAAGCTTTACTCATTGCAACGTAATTTTATTTTTTTATGAGACGTTGAATTGGGATCAAATTTGTTTCTAAATAATTTATTTAAACATCAACTGTTTAGATCAAAATAAATTTAATGAAATAAAACAAAGTATTAAATTTTACTTGATATGTCAAAATGAAATAAAAATGATCACTTTTTACGTTTATTGTACACACACATTTAAAAAAAAGAATCATGATCCAACGTTAGAAAAGAAAATCAAAATAGGAGCATTTCATAATAGATGTTGGATATTCACGTATCAATGAAATTATATAACAAATTAGTTCATTCCAAATCTTCTAAGAAATTCCAAACATTGGAAACATATCAAAGATACATTCCAAGTCTCCTTGCTCGTCCTATGCAAAGCTAAAAGGCCCAATAATTAATTCTACATAAAAACAATAAAAAATTACCAATAAAAATACTCCATCCAGGTTTGTTAAGCTATATTATCCATCAAACACTTTGCGTTTGGGGTCTAATGTGCTGATCGTGTCAATAAAAATTTACAACTGTGTTGAAACAGCCGTCTTAAGGAATCTTGCATTATGAGCCATGAGCCCCACACGGAGTATCAACAGCTTTCGTGAGCAAATGATCAGCGTATAGTTCAAACACTGCATAGAAATCTATCTCCCTCTCCCGGACCTCAGCAAATGCCAGCAAGCTAAGTCCATTACAATCTGCACCGAAACCTCTCTATTTGACATCAATATAATGACATGTTCCTTTCTTTGTCCTTCAAAATTTCCGTTCCCTATTTTTGAACAAGACGGTGAATTGATCACAACATACACAAAATATAGATCACTTAATACTTGGCAGGTCCACCTCCACTTGCTGGTTTCCCCCCGACAGCCGACAGAGTTGACAGCCCACAATAATTCCTACATCACAGCACAGATGTGTTTGCATTAACAAAAATCAATTGTACTATCAAAGAATATAAAATTGAATGCTAATACAGAGATCATTTTATTGCAGTAGAAAGAAAGATTATCTACTATTTTTAATTATATCAAAATCACACATAATACAGCTTCTCAAAGGTACTTCCAGATGTTGCATAGCTCACTCGACCAAGACACATTCAATTTTACCTTCCATATGCTGATTTCCTCTTCTTTGCAAGATACACTATGGAGTTTATAAAATGATCAAATGAATGAGCTATGCATGCATTTTTATTCATTCCTGCAAGTTGACCAAAAGCTAAACATGACAAATCCGATGGCAATAATTTCATGTGGGAACATAAAATTCACATTGCAAACAAAGTTTTTCAGTGATAATAATATGCATGCAATGTAAATTTTTTCAATCCAGTAGGAGAAGCTCCAAGTAACAAGAATATATACACCTATAGCATAATTCTTCTGGCAACTTGCAGGAGTCATGTTGATACAATAATCAGCCCATAATCGTTAACTAAATGATCTCATCTTCATCGGTAGTAATGTGAATGCATTGCAGGAAGCACTACATAGTCCTGCTGTGGGTGCACATAATTAAAAGTGGAGTTTAACTGATAAGGATAGGTAAGTAAAATAGCAACTATCTCTGAACCTGCTCCAAGCTCCTAAAGCTTATCGACCATTAGGGCAAGGTCAAGCTAGAAGTACCATATTTGTGTAGGGAAATTAGTTTATTAAGAATAAAGAATATTATGATGATAATAGTATTTACTTAAAAGTCCAAATAATAATAATTGCTTGAAAGAAACTTGAACATCCCTTCAATTGTCATGAACTGATTGCATAATAGTTGTGAAAAACAAGCAAGAAACTATATGAATCATAACACATAATGTGGCTTACCTCTCAATCTCAGAGACCATACAAAACTTGTGGTTCAAAAATCCGAGCAGTATCAGTTCATATGCTTCAGCCAAGGAATCTGTGTCTCCTTGAAATTCATGTGTGCCATCCTATAAAACCAAGCAAAGCCTTAGATTTAACAACAAGAATGGATCATCTGCAGATTATGACATTGCAAAGGAAGAAAAGTAATCTCAAAAGATTCCTCCAGAATTTTCATCATGAATGTCGGCAGTAAATGTATCCTTATTATTGCAGAATCTGTTGCAAGGTACTGCAAGATGACAGGAAACTAAAAGTTATAAGCTAATTGGAAGTAGTTTGAGCATCAGATCACACACCTCAAAGTATTCAACAACTTTATGTGAGTTCCTACCCAATGGCCCAGAGAATATGATCTGGCCTCCTCTTTTCAGTAAAAGCAGCTGAACGGTGTCAAACAAAGATTAAGACACAATAAATATACATACATACATAGAAGTATGTCTGCACAAGTTGCAATCGCATTACCTCATCAAAAGCTTCAAAAATGTCAATACTTGGTTGATGGATAGTGCAGACAACGGTTCTTCCAGTATTCACAGTGTTCCGAACAGTTCTCATAACAATTGCAGCAGCCCTTGCATCGAGACCCGAAGTTGGTTCATCCATGAAGATAATTGAGGGGTTTGCCACAAGCTCTACAGCAATTGTTAATCTCTTGTAAATGGATCATATCCTTGCAATTAGATGACAAAACTAAGAGTCCTGCATTTCTATAGCTAGCTACCTACATTTCCGTAGCTTTGGTATCTTGCTGGTACTATTGAGCAGAGCAAGCAAGGTCATCAGTGTTTGTTTCATCATGATAAGCTGCCTAATAAATTTACAGAGGTATTGATCTTATATTTCCGCAAAAGGCAAACATGCATACAAGTTAATTACTTGGAGAAAACCAGGCTCTAGTAGATTCATTTGTACCTATCTATGTGTCCACATCCATCACAGGCACCATGTTGAAGCCGACAGCCGAGCAGCGGACCAAACTCGAATTCCTTGTAGTCATTATCATCATCCTCGCCAACTCTGCACCACATCCATCCTAGCTTGCTGGAAAAGCATATAGAAGAGATCAGGTGATCCTTGTTAGAACACATTGAGATTAATACACATGGCATAAGTAAAAAGTAAAATAAAGGGTGTAGTAGAGATAAGGCTCTAATGGTTAGTTTTCTCTATATGACATTGACACCAAAACTTGGAGAGCTTAGTATTTGCACACCTCTTGGTCAAGTTTTTCCTTCAGGGAAGCAAGATCATCTGGTTTAATTCCGCGCACACTGCATGAATGTGTTCCAATCCAATGAAGAGTTACAAATACAGTAAGCACACATCTCATACCAAAAGAATCATGAACTGAAACCATGTCAAGAAATTTATCACTCGCATGGTGTTGAGTTTTCTTTATGCCATGCTGGCCAATGAGGTTAATGGTAAAACCTTTTGACGTTCAGCAGTGGAGGTTCGTCTGGGTATTTCTCCGTGTGCGCAAAGATCAGAGCCAGTTGAACTGCAAATCAAGGTCAGATAACACAATTACACTATCAGGTAGATGTCGATGCATGGTGTATTTGCAAAGTTTGTATTTAGAATTTTAGATCATGAGGACCAGATATCATACATACATACATACATACATACATACATACATACATACATACATACATACATACATACATACATACATACATACATACATACATACATACATACATACATACATACATACATACATACATACATACATACATACATACATACATACATACATACATACATACATACATACATACATACATACATACATACATACATACATACATACATACATACATACATACATACATACATACATACATACATACATACATACATACATACATACATACATACATACATACATACATACATACATACATACATACATACATACATACATACATACATACATACATACATACATACATACATACATACATACATACATACATACATACATACATACATACATACATACATACATACATACATACATACATACATACATACATACATACATACATACATACATACATACATACATACATACATACATACATACATACATACATACATACATACATACATACATACATACATACATACATACATACATACATACATACATACATACATACATACATACATACATACATACATACATACATACATACATACATACATACATACATACATACATACATACATACATACATACATACATACATACATACATACATACATACATACATACATACATACATACATACATACATACATACATACATACATACATACATACATACATACATACATACATACATACATACATACATACATACATACATACATACATACATACATACATACATACATACATACATACATACATACATACATACATACATACATACATACATACATACATACATACATACATACATACATACATACATACATACATACATACATACATACATACATACATACATACATACATACATACATACATACATACATACATACATACATACATACATACATACATACATACATACATACATACATACATACATACATACATACATACATACATACATACATACATACATACATACATACATACATACATACATACATACATACATACATACATACATACATACATACATACATACATACATACATACATACATACATACATACATACATACATACATACATACATACATACATACATACATACATACATACATACATACATACATACATACATACATACATACATACATACATACATACATACATACATACATACATACATACATACATACATACATACATACATACATACATACATACATACATACATACATACATACATACATACATACATACATACATACATACATACATACATACATACATACATACATACATACATACATACATACATACATACATACATACATACATACATACATACATACATACATACATACATACATACATACATACATACATACATACATACATACATACATACATACATACATACATACATACATACATACATACATACATACATACATACATACATACATACATACATACATACATACATACATACATACATACATACATACATACATACATACATACATACATACATACATACATACATACATACATACATACATACATACATACATACATACATACATACATACATACATACATACATACATACATACATACATACATACATACATACATACATACATACATACATACATACATACATACATACATACATACATACATACATACATACATACATACATACATACATACATACATACATACATACATACATACATACATACATACATACATACATACATACATACATACATACATACATACATACATACATACATACATACATACATACATACATACATACATACATACATACATACATACATACATACATACATACATACATACATACATACATACATACATACATACATACATACATACATACATACATACATACATACATACATACATACATACATACATACATACATACATACATACATACATACATACATACATACATACATACATACATACATACATACATACATACATACATACATACATACATACATACATACATACATACATACATACATACATACATACATACATACATACATACATACATACATACATACATACATACATACATACATACATACATACATACATACATACATACATACATACATACATACATACATACATACATACATACATACATACATACATACATACATACATACATACATACATACATACATACATACATACATACATACATACATACATACATACATACATACATACATACATACATACATACATACATACATACATACATACATACATACATACATACATACATACATACATACATACATACATACATACATACATACATACATACATACATACATACATACATACATACATACATACATACATACATACATACATACATACATACATACATACATACATACATACATACATACATACATACATACATACATACATACATACATACATACATACATACATACATACATACATACATACATACATACATACATACATACATACATACATACATACATACATACATACATACATACATACATACATACATACATACATACATACATACATACATACATACATACATACATACATACATACATACATACATACATACATACATACATACATACATACATACATACATACATACATACATACATACATACATACATACATACATACATACATACATACATACATACATACATACATACATACATACATACATACATACATACATACATACATACATACATACATACATACATACATACATACATACATACATACATACATACATACATACATACATACATACATACATACATACATACATACATACATACATACATACATACATACATACATACATACATACATACATACATACATACATACATACATACATACATACATACATACATACATACATACATACATACATACATACATACATACATACATACATACATACATACATACATACATACATACATACATACATACATACATACATACATACATACATACATACATACATACATACATACATACATACATACATACATACATACATACATACATACATACATACATACATACATACATACATACATACATACATACATACATACATACATACATACATACATACATACATACATACATACATACATACATACATACATACATACATACATACATACATACATACATACATACATACATACATACATACATACATACATACATACATACATACATACATACATACATACATACATACATACATACATACATACATACATACATACATACATACATACATACATACATACATACATACATACATACATACATACATACATACATACATACATACATACATACATACATACATACATACATACATACATACATACATACATACATACATACATACATACATACATACATACATACATACATACATACATACATACATACATACATACATACATACATACATACATACATACATACATACATACATACATACATACATACATACATACATACATACATACATACATACATACATACATACATACATACATACATACATACATACATACATACATACATACATACATACATACATACATACATACATACATACATACATACATACATACATACATACATACATACATACATACATACATACATACATACATACATACATACATACATACATACATACATACATACATACATACATACATACATACATACATACATACATACATACATACATACATACATACATACATACATACATACATACATACATACATACATACATACATACATACATACATACATACATACATACATACATACATACATACATACATACATACATACATACATACATACATACATACATACATACATACATACATACATACATACATACATACATACATACATACATACATACATACATACATACATACATACATACATACATACATACATACATACATACATACATACATACATACATACATACATACATACATACATACATACATACATACATACATACATACATACATACATACATACATACATACATACATACATACATACATACATACATACATACATACATACATACATACATACATACATACATACATACATACATACATACATACATACATACATACATACATACATACATACATACATACATACATACATACATACATACATACATACATACATACATACATACATACATACATACATACATACATACATACATACATACATACATACATACATACATACATACATACATACATACATACATACATACATACATACATACATACATACATACATACATACATACATACATACATACATACATACATACATACATACATACATACATACATACATACATACATACATACATACATACATACATACATACATACATACATACATACATACATACATACATACATACATACATACATACATACATACATACATACATACATACATACATACATACATACATACATACATACATACATACATACATACATACATACATACATACATACATACATACATACATACATACATACATACATACATACATACATACATACATACATACATACATACATACATACATACATACATACATACATACATACATACATACATACATACATACATACATACATACATACATACATACATACATACATACATACATACATACATACATACATACATACATACATACATACATACATACATACATACATACATACATACATACATACATACATACATACATACATACATACATACATACATACATACATACATACATACATACATACATACATACATACATACATACATACATACATACATACATACATACATACATACATACATACATACATACATACATACATACATACATACATACATACATACATACATACATACATACATACATACATACATACATACATACATACATACATACATACATACATACATACATACATACATACATACATACATACATACATACATACATACATACATACATACATACATACATACATACATACATACATACATACATACATACATACATACATACATACATACATACATACATACATACATACATACATACATACATACATACATACATACATACATACATACATACATACATACATACATACATACATACATACATACATACATACATACATACATACATACATACATACATACATACATACATACATACATACATACATACATACATACATACATACATACATACATACATACATACATACATACATACATACATACATACATACATACATACATACATACATACATACATACATACATACATACATACATACTTATCTGCTTACATTCAATCAACAACCTGGCAGCTATTTTCTTGGCGCATGCTTCCTTCAGATTTATCACTTTTTTATGACCACACTAACATTTTTCAGATTTATCGGCTTGGGTGGCCGGTGGCCTCCCCAAATAAAAATAAATTTTTTCCCTATTGTTTTCGTATTTTTTGGGGTTTATTTGGGAAGCAGGAAATCACAAACGGTTGGGAAAATGAACCGTTTGTGATGGGAGCATCACAAACGGTTCTTGAACCGTTTGTGATGCCCCGAGCATCACAAACGGAACATCACAAACGGTTGGGAAAACCGTTTGTGATGGGCTTTCCCAACCGTTTGTGATGTTGGTATGTGGAGTAGTGTAAAAGAAAGTTCGCGTGATGGCATACAGGTGTCTACGAACTTTTTAGTGGCACACAGGTAAACACCAACTTTTATAATGGCATACAGCTAAAAGACTCTGGGAGAGAGGGGCGGCGGCGCGGGGCTGAAGGGGTCGATGGGAGGGGCGGGGGCGTAGGGTTTGGGTAGCGGGCCACGCAATTTCCATTCCCATCACCGTGATTTCTGCCAGATGTGTATAAGAGACAGGGGTACAGGCGGCGGCGGTAGAAAAAGTTTTTCATCCCGTGGCAGAAACATCCTCCTTCCACACAAACTCCCGCGTTACACCTTTTTTTGGGTGAAGCCTGACAGGTGGGTCCTCTGTGAGGGGTACGGGGGGCTTTTGTTGGGTGAGAATGGTTTCAATTTCCTTAGATCTTATCTTATTAGATGATATGGGCACAAATCAATGTTAATGCAAGAAAAATAGTTACACCCTACCAATGAAAGGACGCAGAGTAACTTCTGCTCGGTCCATCATCCATCACTTTTCTTTTTTTCTCCCTCTCCATCATGAAGTTTTTTTAGATCTTTGCTTTTCAAACGTTGTGGCATCACCGCCTATGGATGCTATTAACCTTGTCTCCCAGCCAAATCCGGTTGGTTTCAAACAAACTCAACCAGATCTAAAAGTTGTTGCCCTCATTCAGTCGTAATTATGCGAGGTGATCACTGCCTCAAATCGGTCACTCATGACTCACCACCACCTCAAATGCTTATATCTATTGCCACCTTTGCCTCAATAGATCCTATGGAGTATCCTGTTTGGCATGGGTTTGCTGGCCGCCGCCGCCACACCCATCTCATAGTCATAGTCCACCATGCCCTAGATTTCAACAAACACAGGCCTTGTTTAGTTCCTAAAAGTTCCAAAAAAGCAACTCCCAAATAATTCACTATGAAAAAGAAGATTCTCCATCACATCAAAATGTCATAACATGTATGGAGTACTAAATGTAGATGAAATCAAAAATTAATTATACAGTTTTGTTGTACTATGCGAGATGAACATTTTGAGCCTAATTAATTAATTTTTGGATAATTTTTCGCACATACAAACAAAATGCTACAGTGCCGCATTTACTGCTCCTGTCAGCTGCCAGTCCCAAGTCCGGCAGCCGGATTCGGCAACTAAACAAGGCCACAATGCATCGATGCAGATTGAAGCAAATTGGGGAACTCCAACAGGCCTGTTTCTGCGATCTAAAGCTTTAGCATGGCCCAAGCCATGCCTGCTACTGCAACCAAGCAAGATAGCACATCTACGTGCCGGCCTAATTTTTTTATTTGAAGAGATAAATTGCCGAGTATCCAAGTTAAGAAAGCAATACACAAAACATTGAAACTAAAAAGTCATATTTTGCAAAAGTGTACCCAAGATAAATTCCCGATTGTACCAACATTCTTGTCCAACATTTCAAGAGAATATTTGTATAAAACTAGAACATTGTTTATAAAGCTGAACCAAATATTCCATGTTTAGAAGAAATTGTTTCAAGTTTACAGAAAATGTTACATAACAAAAATGTTTCAATTTCAAGAGAAAAATGATTCAATAAAATGTTAGTTTCATGAGAAAGATATTCTAGCCACGAGAGGAAAATTCCCAATGTCTAAAAATAACCATATTAGATCCCATTTTGTTGTATTATATCTAAATAATAAAAAAATATTCAAAATGATTTATGGTTTAAGAGAAAAATAATTTTGAATGTTAGAAAATGATTAACGTTTTTTACCATGTAATGAGGGAATCAAAAGACATAGAACATCTTTTGGTCCATGCGTTTGCTGACAACACGCCCTTGCTGCTTGTGTGACATATTGACATAAGAGCATCTCCAAGAGATTACCAATAATCCTAGCTAAATTTAAAGAATAAGAGGCTAGCTAAAAGATAAAACCTGAAAAGAAGGTGTAAACCAACAATCTCTCTAAAACAGACACTCTATGTATTAAATTTTAGTGCCCCCCGCCTGTCATACACTGTCTCCTTCTTCCTCCCCAGTCGCCTCCGCCGCTAGCTCCATAGCCGCCACTCCCCTCCCCATCACCTCCCCCCTCCCCCACCGCACACGCTCACCGCTGCATCCCTCTCCCGTGCCTGCGCCACGTTCTCCACCGACTCCACCTCGCTGCACTCGTCCTGCGCCGCGGCGAACGACGTCACCCGCCTCGACCTCCGCCCCGCCGACGCCTCGCGCGGTCTTCGCCGCCTTCCAAGCTTGCCGGACCAGGTCGTAACCTCCACGGTCTCCGCGACGCGGAGCCGCACCACCCGCGAAGGTCCGTGGGGTCGCGCGCCGCCGACGCCATGGGCGCCGTGATTCATCGCGTTCAAGCCTTGCCGCCCAAATCTGTCGCTAAGAGAAGCTCCACCGCCGCCCTGTGAAGCTCCTCGAGCTGGTCCTCGTCGCCGTTCTGCCGCCGAATGAGCCCCTCTGCCTAAAGGCTCCGCCGCCGACCATCGTCTCCACGGCGGGCCAAAATCCGGCCGCTGTCGTCCACCTGCGCCGCCGGTGAGCACATTCCCGCGACCCCCTCGACCTCCTCTACCTTCTGCACTAAATCCTCGCCGCTCCAAGATACCGTGTCTGTTGGATACCGGTTTTTCTCCTTTTTCTCTATTTTTAGCCAACGGAGGCAGGATCCAGAAGGTGTTGGAGTTGCTCTAAGGTCACACGAAAATATCAATCACCTTGATTATTCAAACATATAGGTCAAGCCATTCAATTGTACTCCGTCAGTTTGCAAAATTGCCACTTTTGACTTTTACCATTCAAGCTAGTAGTATGTAGTTAAAATAAAATGCAAATGGTATCGATAAATTTGATATATAAAAATAGTTCAAGCATGTGCTATATTTGAAGCTATTTAAGCGAATAAAAAATAGAAAACAGTACACATTACTACCCTATGGAATTATTTTTTCTCTAATCTTTAGAAATGGAGGCTACTTAATGTTAGATTTATTGGGATATATGCAAATCTACCAAGACATAACGGCCTTGTTTAGATCAAAAAGTTATTCCCAAATTCACTATGTAAAAAGAAGATTCCCCATCACATCAAAATGTCATTACATGCATGGAGTACTAGATGTAGATAAAATCAAAAACTAATTGCACGGTTTTGTTGTACTCTGCGAGACGAACATTTTGAGCCTAATTAATCAATTTTTAGATAATTTTTCGCACATACAAACAAAATGCTACAGTGGCGCAATGAATACGAAGAGACATCGAAGTCCCAAATTTGCACTCCCGAATTGGGAACGTACGTAATATTCGCCATCATTCCATTTATACATACAGAATAAAAAACATTCAGTGGTCCAGTGGGCCCACTAGCAGCCGGTCTAGCAAGACCCGGTCCACGATCCCAGCCTACCTGGTACCCACTCCTTCCTTTTCCCCGGCTGTAAAATTCAAAACCATTCGAAACCACGGCCCGAGGGCAGTTCCGTCATTTCGCGCCTCACCCCGCCTCGCCCGGACGGCGGACGTCAGCCACGCGCCGCACTCCCATTGGCCTGCGCCTGCGCCCCGGGATCCAGAGCAGGCAGAGGTGTAGGGTACTAGCAGCAGGCCAGCAGCACAGGGAAACCGAAAAGCAAGAAAGTCACACACACGCATCCACACTCTGCTTCGCACAGACCAGCGCGCGCTCTTCCCAATTCCGTGAGGACCACCGGTTTGTCCCTCCAATTTCGCGCGGATTCGGGCTCGGCGTCGCGTGATCCCTGAATTTCAGGTAATCTTGCTGCCCAGATTGGGCTGGTTTTGCCGGGGTTTTGGCTGCATTTTCCTGATCGTGAATTGGTGGTCTTGTTGATGCAGGGGGAGGTTTAATTGAAGAATTTCGCGGGAATTGCGGATCGTGAGTGCTTGATCTCGTTCTTGGAGCAAAAATCTTTTGCTGATTGGTTTGGTTCTCAAGGCATTTTGGGGGCATGTTCTGATCAAGATTCGATTGGTTCTGCAGCGAGGAGGTCCAATTTGGGGTCAATTTGCACGAATCCTGAATCCCCGATGCTCGATCTCGAGTCCCCAGGAAGTGCATTCGCGGGATTGGCTTGATCCCGGCGCGAATTTTGGGGATTCCCCAGCCATCTCGCCGTGCCAGAACTGGGAAATTGGGTGTCCATTGGGGAGGATTCGCGGAGGGGGGCGCTGATCCGGTGGCGAGATGATTGCGGCGGTGAGCAGGGTGCCGGCAGGCTGGGGCGAAGATGAGATGTCCGTGCTGCCGCGGCACACCAAGGTAGTGGTCACCGGCAACAACCGCACCAAGTCCGTGCTCGTGGGCTTGCATGGAGTCGTCAAGAAGGCCGTCGGCCTCGGAGGATGGCATTGGCTGGTAATTCGCTGTTCTACTCGCAATTGCGAAGCTCTTTTCAATTCCCAGATCTTGTTTTGCTGCAATGTGAATTGCTTTTCTACTGGTTACTTTTTTGGTTTTAGTTGCTCCAGTGTTGGCGATCAGGTCCGCGTTGGGAGGATTTTAGCATAATTTAGCTTGGATTGCTAATCTGGATTAGTTTATTGCACTTTGGATCGTTCTTGTTTTCTTTACCTTTTTGTTGAAGTTTTGTTATTGATGTGCACTTTTGTTGCTTGCGGTTTTATAACTTGATTTAGTAATGGAGTATTCCTAAATCCTAATTGCTCTGGATCTTGCTCGCCATCTAGGCTGCAATGTTCGGCTGCAATGTTGCAATTAATTTTATTCAGAAGATGGTCTAAACTCAGTTTTGTAATCGAAAGTTTCTCCAGCTGTCTTCAATAATTCAGAAGGATACTTAGATCTTGGTTCCTCATTGGCATTGCTTTGTTTGTGGTTCTTGTTGCTCTGGACAGTTTTACGTTGTTTGATCTGTTTTTGAATTGGGCTGTCAGCATCAATTGTGAAACTCGTGGTCCTGGACCACTATTGCTTGTTGGGTTGGATATCTTTGGCTATCTACACTGGAGTCTGGTTGCAGTCAGTGCTGGATCTTAGGGAGTTTGAATTGAGCGTTCTATGGAATTTCTAGAGGCAGCTCTTAAATTATTTGTTCATGTATGCTTCTGGATTTGAGCCCTGAAACAAGGAAGTTGGGAGCATATTCTTAGGAATATCTGCAGGTTCTATGCATGCTGTCACTATTTCACTGTTCCTTGCATTGTGTTAACACGATAGATCGCCTTTGTCTTAAATCGATTAGATTTATCCTTTTTGTTTTCATTATGGAAAATAGATTTGTATTTTTGTTACAGATAGGCATTTCTAATGGATGCACAAAGCTAATCCCATTTACTCATTCAAGCAGCCATCATGATCTGCAGCCATAGCCCTCTGAAATATTTACTGCCAAGTAATTTTTGGTAATTCACAATATTGTGTATTTATGTAGACATTTTCTTTGGTATATTGCAAGTCGGTAGATGAGATCATGGTTTGCTGATTTCCCGTGATATGTCCGATTCTAGTTCCAAATTTCCAATATAAAAACTGCTAGTATGTCGCTATCATATTCATTGGCAACGAAGATGATGCATTGATTTAGACTCGTCACCAATGTGATAGTTTGGTCTCATTTGGCATTCTGCTCCTGTGTTCCTGATCTATCGCACCACAACATGTTCATCCGATCCTTTTCTGTCTGGCATTATTGACACTAGGTACTTTCTAATGTAAATAAACATTTAACTTGAATGAGATAATAATAGGATATTTTGTGCGAACATTTGATTTCAGACAAACTTGTCATGGTAAAAGGCACTGATTTGCATCAGTTGACATTTTGCCAAAACAAAATGTGATTTTTTGTCTGCTGTCAAATTCCAGGTTCTTACTAATGGCATAGAGGTAAAACTGCAAAGGAATGCCTTAAGTGTGATTGAACCTCCGACTGGCAATGAGGATGATGATAAATTCGATTGTGAAAACATGCAGTGGAATAGTTCAGATTTGGGTAAGATATAAATCTTTGTTGCATGCTTGATTCCTTGATGTACATTATTTTGAGTTCGCATAGGTGCTTCTGGTTTTATTAATAGCAATATCCAATTTGTGGAGACCATGAGTCCTATCACTCGCCCTATGCTAGTTTTAGTCTAACATGCTTGCTGGCCATACATTTGAGTGAGTTTGGTTCTGAAGTGTGTGGTCAAAAATACCCAAAATACACTCAGATCTATCCAAGTCGAGATGAAAAAGCGACATGAGACAAATAATGCTCCTCCTAAGAACCAGCATTGCATTTGATTAAATAACATAAAGAAATTAGCCACATGCCGTTAGGGTCACCGATCTATTTAGCTTAAGCACAGTTTTTTGATACCTAACCATGTCCCACAACTTGGCTGCATGCGTCTTTAACATCACCTTCTTTAATCTCCTTTCTTGCAGCATCCGACGATGCACAATCACCAAAAGCACAGCGGTCAAGGAGCAGGCAGCATAGGGGATTCCACAGAAAATCCCTCAGCCGCTCAATGTCATGTGACTCTCACTCCAAGACGTCTGTTTCGTCGTCCTCAAGAGCTCACACGGTGCGACTTTTGCTTCCTTGGGTTGTGCGCTTGAGATAATTTGGCTGGAATCCAACAATCACTTTGCAGTAATCTATGTCAATGTCTCAATGTAGTTTTAATAAGTCATTGCTCAACTATTTATGTTTGGATCACATTGCTTCTGCAGCTTATATCTTTGCAATCTGGCTGAACTGTTGATTCTTAACTCTGCAGAAAGTTGACCTGAGCAAGCTAGAACTGACTGCACTGTGGAGATATTGGCGCCACTTCAATCTCGTAAGAACAGCTTCCATTCCCAGATTAAGGCCCGCTACCAACTGTGAATGTCCAATTATGTTATTATTCTAACTGCATTGGCTAACCAGGATGCAAGTCCTAATCCATCCAGGGAGCAGTTGGTTGATGCTGTTCAAAGGCACTTCATGTCCCAGGTTAATAAACAAATACAGCTCTGACTTCTGTATCAGCAACATGCACCATTATGATGTGCTATTCTGACATGATCTAATTTGCTTGTGAACTCCAATTTGCTTTTGCCCACGCTGAAGCAATTGGATGAATTGCAGGTCATCATTGGTTTTGTGCAAGCTGCAAAGAGGCTGAAGACCACTATGAAAGTGGCCTGACAGCAAGGCATGAACTTCAACTAACAGATTCAAGATAGGATGCAGCATGTTTGATGGATGTCCATGCTATGTAATATATATGCATGAAGTTGCTTAGATTCAGGTGGCTAGGTTAATGCACAACTAGACTATGTTAGCCTCATCTGATGTTTATATGCAGTATTCTGTCTAAAGATGTTTCAACCTCTAGCTCAGTTCTTTCCTGCTGACTGGATGTGGATTGAAATGACAAGTTTAAAACATGTTCTTTTGTTATCCTTTGGATGTTTACCAATGTATTTATCCATGTTTGGCCCAGTAAATTGCATGAAGAACTGATCAGGAATGCCGAATATGGTGGTTAGAAGTGCCAGTTAATTACCCAATGTGTCCTGAAGTGTACAGCCAAGCTATACTGAGCTTTGTGGAATGTGGAGGGATTGCTGAGTTATAGTTTGATAAAAGTGACATCACCAATCTTCATCATGCACGCCTTTCGAAGTGGTCTGCAGATCAAGGACATCAGCATATGAACATCATGCAATAGACAAAGTGGGCAACTTTAGTAGCAGCCTAGTACTCACACTTCAGTGCTTTTGGAAGGTGAGATGTGGTTTGCATCAATATACAAATCAAGCACCATAGATTCACCCGGGAAGAACATTTACAAAATGGCAGTAGAAAATGTATCCCCCAATTTTTATGCAGCCAAACAAAAGGCACTCATTAGTCCTGTGAGAAAACAAATTTCATAAGGATTAAATGGGGATCATTCAAAGGAATATGAAAATCGCGATTTGCAGATGATCCAAGCACCTAACATTAGAGCATGCCAACTGGTTTCCTGTTCGAGAGTAACCAATGCTAATGCAAAGTCTTTTCATAATCAGAAGAAAACAGAAGTGTGCCTAGCAAGCAAAGCTTGAATGGTAAGAATTCCTCCGTAAGTGATTTGCCCACGATTCATTGTAAGGATAAAGCATAAGCTGCTTTCAATTAGCTTGGCAACTTTTCAAGTTACATAGATCCAGATATTTAGCATTTGGACCTATAATTGAAATAATCATGCATAGCCTTTTTCCTTCACAGAATTTGTACACATGGCATATATGTATATAGTGCATCACCTTTATCTGTCTGGTATGAAGGATTCTTCCATACTTCATTAAATTATTGTAAAGAAGTTCAATAATATACGAGCAGTACCCCTGCCCATTTATCATTAAAAAAAAGAAGTTTATTGTTGTTGGATAAAGCAAGGTATAATTTTATACGGAGTAGGTGATTGGAGTAATACTTACCCTTTATCTGTTGTTCCAGACTTCGAGGACACTGAGTACTTCCCCACAATTAGCTGCAAACTAGGTGTTTTCTACAAGTACCTGCAAATCTTCATATTTGTCTTGATTAACTCCAGTTCCATTTAACATTGTGAAATAATCTTGCAACTACTCGAAGGATGCTTAGATAATTCACGACGGGTATTGTAATCCAGTCATTTATCAAACTAACCAGAAATAATTGTTAGAAGACAATGAACAAGAAGCAGTTCATAGATATGTATATTTTAAGCTCTAATTAAATTGAAAAAAGATTGAGGAAATGAAAGTTGACAAAAGAAAAAAAAGAAAATGCCTTACCACTGGTATCTTATTTTCACTTTTCTTGAAAAAAAAGGCTTTCAAGTTTGTCTTAAACTTTAGCGTAAAATATATTTTACACCCTTGAACTATTGCCAAAGTCCAATATTATTCTGAACTCATAAACCAGACATTCAACGGCCCTGACTTATTGAAATTGGACAAATTACCCCTTTGATCCCATCCAAAGGAGGTTTTTCTTTGATGTGGCGCTGACATGGAATCAGTTTTGATACAAAATGCGTCCCCATGAGATGAATAAATAAGGGTACATAGCCAATAAAACAAAATATACAATTGTGCCTTTCACGTTGAAACTGGACAATTGGGGGACCCAGGAGTGAGTTGGATGTTGAGATGGCAAATTTCAGTGAAATGGATTTGCAGACCTACATGGCTACATCTGGTCAGTGACCACATTGAAACGAAGATTTTCATAGGAACCTAGCATGGCAAAGACCAAAAGCTGTTCCTAATCTCCATATGAAATCCAATAATACAATTTCAGGTTTCACGCTTAAAAGCAACAGATTTTCTTCAACGGAGCCAATAAGCTAACATGAAGAGTTTGAATGCTAGATTATTGGCCCTGTTTAGTTCCCACAAACTTCCTAAAATTCTCTCTCCAAACTTCACTATTCACCTATCACATCAAATCACATCAAATCTCTCTCCTCATGCATGGAGCATTAAATGTAGGTAAATAAAAAAACTAAGTACATGGTTTTGATGTACACGACGAGAAGAATGTTTTGAGCATGATAGGACAACGATTGCTACGGTGTGCTACAGTGTCCGATGTGACTTTTCGACCAAATTTTACCCACCCCTTTTTACAACTAAACACACCCATTGTAGTTTTGCACTAGCTTCTATGCCATTCCTTAACTTCACTATCTATAGTTTTGGACAACATGGAGCTCTGATTTTAAAATTTACAGGCAAACCCATTATTTTCTATTTCATATCAAAGCAAATATGAAGGGATACATGTGTGCGAATACCTTCAAGCTGAGGCAGGATGGAGCTGAAACAATTGAACTAATAATTAGAAAACTATATATGAAACCATCTTCAAAAATCACCCATGAAGACCACAAAACATATAGTTGCATAAGCTATCTTCAGATGAGCACTGATCACGATACTGAAGATGCCATTGCATATTCATTCTTTCTCTTCGGTAGTGTTCTGATTCCTGTTTCCGCCTAGCCTTTTGTAAGCCATGTATCAGCACTTCATATGTACCCGAGCAAGCAGATATTCCATTAGTTCTCATTTGTGTGAATAGATCAAGAGCACCATCGGTTTTGCCAGCTTGAAAATAGACACTGATAAGGGCTGTGTACGAAACTACATTCTTGTCTGCAGCCAACAATCTAAAAATATGAGCTGCGTATGCAGACTGCCCAGCATAGCCCAATCTGAGTATTAAAATAGATGATAGATATGTCCCAAGATTGCAACCAGATTTAATCAATCCTTCAACAATCTCTACGACTAAATCAAATGAACCACTTCTCATGTATTGACCAAGAAGAGAACAATATGCAGACCTACCAAGTTCACAGCCTACTCTTAAACTATAATGCATAACTGTGAGCCCACAAGACAGTCTACGGTCTGTACAGCTGGCCTCAATAACATCAGACAAGATATGGGCTTCCATTTTCACATTCTTTGAGACCATTTTGTTAATCATTTGTTCTAAAGCAGACCATTTTTTTGCAGACAAAAGGTAGAGAATAGTACTTCTATCAGTAATGTAGCCTTTATCAGACAATATTGGGTCACGTTCAATGCCTTCATATGAAAGATGAGGGTTTACTTCCCGAAGAAGTTCATCGCTGTCACCACTAGCTTTTAGAGCTTCTAGTGCTTCCAAAAAAACAGGCCGGCGAAGAACAATGAAACGCTCCTTCATGTACTGAAGAATGCGAGTCATAACTGATGTCTCACCAGCCCTGGAGCATTTCTGGACTAGAATATTGCAAAGTGCTTTGTCTGGCTCTATGCATGCTTCTTTCATCTTGTCCATAACCTCAAGAGTAGCTTCAAATTTTCCTGGATTCAGTTAGATTCATGTTAATACTTAATATATGTGGTACAAATACTTATTATGTAACTATATACATATGATTGATATATGTCAGTCAATTGCATTTTGGATTTGGATTTAAACTGACATATTGTTTAAAGAGAAACTCATCAACACTTCGGTTAAATTGAACATTCATCAGCCGGTTAAATTGAACATCATCAGTAAGATTAATGCCTGAAATTGGAAAACAACACCAGATAAAGTACTTCCATCAAGCAATTTGAGACACATATTAGTGGCACACACAAAAACCTTCAGGCAGCTAGCGCATAGTACAACTAACATTAGTAAAATGCTTTATGGCACTGCATCCAAATTTGGGAGAGGAGCTGATAAAATGAAGACAGGCTTGAGACTTTTGACTGACAGAACATCTTCTCTGACTTCAGATTTGTAGTTCTTGCTTACAGTGTATTCCCTCCGTTCCAAATTACAATTGATTTTAGCATTTCTAGATACATATATTTTGCTATGCATCTAGATGTATACTATGTTTAGATACATAGTAAAAACTATGTATCTAGAGAAGCCAAAACGAATTGTAATTTGGAATGGAGGTAGTATTCAAGAATGCTAATATTGAGCTTTCCACATATCCATAAGAGTAATTGAGTCGTGCAAGGTGATATTTTCAACAATACATGAATCTGACTTGGATGGCTACTCAATTGAATCCAGAATGCCAGATAGATGGTTGAATGCTGAATATGATTTTTCAACAATGTGGGACAGTAGGTACATCAGCAAGGCAGTAGAACAGAATGGTTGCAGTTACTTCATATCTAGACTAGTATGATAATATGGCCAATTTTCTGATTCAGCTGTTGCACTACTAATTACGCATACACCCCATTTGATAAAACCAAGTATCAGTATCAGGATACTGTTTTCCAATCCTATCACCCACATTCCAAGACAAACAACAGAAGATAACCTGCAACCACCAAGGATTTCGTCGTGCAATCCTGACACAACCCACCATGGCACCTTTAACATAGCCACCAAGGGGATCCCTCCTTACCCGCAAATCAATAAACATCAACCGAGCAGCTCACATCCACAACCCAGTAGCTAAGCATGATATACAGATAACACAGCACAGCACAGCACAATCATTGGGTCGAACATATCACCTGCATCGGCGAGATGCTCAATGAGTACTGTGTACGTCTTGCAGGTCGGGCGCAGCCCCTCGGCCACCATCTCCCCAAACACCCTCCGCGCCTCCTCCGCCCGCCCGGCGTCGAACAGGATCTTGACACACGCCGTATAGCTGACGACGGTGGGCCTGCTCCTCGCCTTCATCTCCGCCCACACCCGCATGGCGCCATCCACGTCCCCGGCCCGCGCGAGCCAGTGCATGACGGTCGTGAAAGTGGCGGCGTCCGGCGCCACCCCAGCGCGGAGCATCTCGGCGAGGAGTCGGAGCATGGCCGGCACGCGGCCGGCCTCGCCGAGGAGGTGGATCATGGAGGTGTAGGTGAAGCGGTCATGGCGGAAGGTGGGCGACGCGGTGGCCGCGAGGCGGAAGAAGAGGAAGGCCTTCTGGAGCGGCGGGTGTGTCTTGAGCACGCGCGCCACGGTGTGGGAGTCCCAGGCGAGGCCCGGGAGGGAGAGGAGGAGCGGGCGCGCCGCCGACCAGGGGTGGTCGCGGAGGATGGCGTTGGCGCGGCGCACGACGTCGCGGGTGTAGGTTGGCGCCGCCGGGGGAGAAGGGTCGGCCTTCCCAGGGGGTTTCGGGTGGCGGCGGCGGGGTGGCCTAGCGGGGAGGAACCGGCGGCTGCGGCGGAGCATCGCGGTCGGGGAGACGCTTTCTCCGTGGCGTATTGCGGAAGTGCGCACGCCGTCTGGCGAGGAGCAGCCCAAAGTAGTGGCGGCTCGAATTGGTGTGCCGGCCCGGCCGCCGTGCCAGGTGGGTGGGGTGGTGTGTGGTTTGCGCTCCGGCAACGCAGGCCGTGTTTAGTGCCAATGTAAAAAAGAAAGGTTGTACATCACATCAAAATATTATATTATGTATAGAGTATTAAATATAAATAAAATAAAAAACTAATTACACAGTTTTATTGTACTCCGTGAGACGAACATTTTGAGTCTAATTAATAAATTTTTGAATAATTTTTCACACATACAAACGAAACGCTATAGTGGCCGGTGTCACACCGGTGTCAGACCGGCCAGGCGTGCAGTCCCGAATCCGGCGGGCGGATTCTGGATCTAAACAGGCCCGCAATGAAGGCTGCGGGCCTTCCCACCTCTCCCCTCTTCTTACTCTTCTCGCAAGAAGGAAAAAGTCCATCTAGTGTCCCTCAACTATTACCTAAGTTTGATTCTCATCTCTCATCTCCAAAACCAGATATTTGTGGTTTGAACTCTGAAAACCGGTTGTTTTTCATCCTCGACGGTTTCAAGAGTGATTTCGAAGGGGCTAAATTGAAATGTTCAATGGCGTTTTCGAAAAAAGGTTTGCAAATATTTTTCTTAAAAATCTAATAAAAAATCCTAGAATATGGATTAATCTTAAAAATATTTTTATGATTACTTTGGAGCCATACTAGTTTCCAGACATATAAGACCAATTATAATAAATGATGGAGCAACTACTTAGTAAAATTTATCAAAGCAAAATAATAGAAATAATAATGACCTATTAAATCAAATTAGTAGGAAATTAATAGAAAAATTATTTTAGATCGAAAAGCTTTGAAGTTTTTACTAAGTAATCACTCTCATTATTTTTTATAATTAGTCTGATATGCCCGAAACCAGTTTTCCTCCAAACTAGGCCGTAAAAGAAAAACAAAATTTTAGCAAAATTGTGAAACTAGTCTTACATTTTTTAATCTAAAACAAATTTTATATGAAATTTTAAGATTAAACTAGACGCTCTCTCGGTGAACGTTGTGGCTTCTTTAACACTATTGTATTAATATAATAGATAACCCTTTAGAGAAAAAAAATCTAAAACACTAGAGCCCTCTTGGTAGGAGAAAACACCTATGTTAGAAGCAAAGATTTTTTCGATAGAGTAACACGACACATAAATAGCCATTATACGTGTTTATGTTTTCCAGTTTGGCTATTGAAAAGTGTACTCATTGCCATTGAAATTGTCTGACTATATTGATTTGACTGTGTGCCCTAAACTAAGCTGTGCTAGCCCACCCCTGAGCTTAGTCTAAGATCCAAGTGCCTTTGTTTGTTTCAGCTGTTCCGAAAATCGATTATCCTAGAATATGGATTTGCTAAGAATCTGTTGTCAAGAGAATATGCTAGCTAAGTAGGTTGTGAGTTTGACAACCCTGATTATTTGCTGTAGATTTTCTGTCTTGGGCGTAAAATGACATGTATGTCCTTGAGGTAAATGATAGCTCATTTGCTTCATAAGAATGAGCAGCATGCGATTTTGACAATATTTTGAAGATTGTAAACACAAATTTTGATAAATAACTAATAATACATTCCAAGTCCACTCACATTATATGCCGATACTTTAAATAAAATCATAATTTGCAATTACTCCCTCTCCAAAGTAACAAAAAACTACACTACAAATCATGCATGAAACTAGGCCAACCAATGACAACAAATGTGAAACTCATATGGAAGTCACAAACTGCCATTACATTTTTTGAAGCATAACTATGGTGCCCAAAGTATTTGGTTACTCACTTAATGGAATAGTAATAGGTATGTGTGTGCCATCAATTGTACCAATACAATCCTTAAAATGGGGCCAAAACCTAGATTTTTCTCTCATCCTAGAGTGAACAGTTGTAAAATGAGGGTCTTTTTGTTTTATAAGATCAAGAGCCATGCGATTGATCCTAGCTAGTACCTCAGTAAACTTCCTGCTAACAGTTTCGAGTAAGGGTCCATACTTATCCTTAACTTGTCTAATTATTGTGGCGCACCACATGCCCATAAAAACATTCCTGAGGCTTCCATACTATAAATTCCTCTACTTGATTCCAAGACATACTCATTTACCAATGTATCATGAAGTCGGCGAAATAATGTCCTTCTCATTCTAGACATGTCATAATAATCATTACTATTTTGAAGTTTCTTATGTACCCATTAAATTCCAGTCATAAAACTAGATGAGGTCATCTGCATACATCATCACAATAAAATAAGTACCAGTACAGAAATAAAGGAGTCTCATAGCATAAATAAAACACAATATTGTTAGTACATAAAGGCCACACAAAGGGGTTGGTTCACATTATTACATGAATATGTCTCTAATAGTATTCTACAACAGTGAGAGAAAATAACACTAATGCTTCCTCTCTTCCCATGCTCTCCAAAGCTAGTTCAGTTTACCATTTGAAGTCTTGAAAGTGACAAGGACATCACCATTCTCCTTTTTATGAAGAAGTTGTGTGGCATAAAAGTCTTCATTACTTGACTCATCTGCTCCATCTCGAATGAACAAATCCAACATTTTACCAATATCATCTCTAATAGGATCAACCTCAGGAGAAGTACTGGAGATACTTTGAGCCTTCAACTCATATGCTTCAACCAATCATTTCATGTACTGATCTTTCAAAGTCTTCTTCTTATTTCCCTTGGGAGAATGATTAGTAGTCTTGTTTGTTGTGCCATGCTTCTAAACCATGGTTGAGGTCTTGGGGTACCATGGCCTTCATCATCGACAACACGAATGATATCTTGATCTGTTATGCCACCAACTGTTGACACTTCTTACAGTCTAATATCAGGATTATGAATCCCGGTACTGGAGTAAGGAGTGTTTCAGTGGTTTTCCTTATGGCTAGTAAAATATGTGAATATTCTGCAAGCGCACAGAATCACCACTGTAGAACTTCACCAGGGAGTAATCCGGGGTATCGTAATTTATATTCCCGCAGGGAAGCTTTGACAAGAACACTAGCAAACGGATATTCGAGACTATTAGTGAAGGGTACACAACTATCAAAGAAGGGTATAACGGTGTTGGATAGAAATGGTTTATACCGTGACACACAGCTCAAGGGAGGCTCGGATAGGAAAGAGAAGGACTAGCTAGTTGGGAGGACAACGAGAAGAGAAAGAGGATTCCTGGGTACTCTGTCTATCTGGGTTACTCGGGAATAGAGATACAGGAGTTGAGAGATCAGCTCTAAGAGTTGAAGGTTAACTCTAATACCTTAGCTTCGGGACAACGGAGCCGATGACACACAGAAAGGGATGAGAAGGGGCCACTAGCCCCGAGCTTGGGGATCCTAAAGGCCGAGCCAGGTGTGATGAACTATAAAGGCCGTATAGGGCTGTCACCACCTAACGGCTACCACCTCCATGCCAACTCAGGTATAAACTAAGGCCACTACCTAGTCCAGGTACCACACCTATACTAGACAACGACTACTCACTCCGCTAGCAGAAGCAAGCAATCTTGTCAACACCCCAGTGACAATTCACCACAAGTGTTGAGCATAAACGAAGAACACACTAATTAGAAGGACTAATAGCACAACAACTATAGTCTAAACACGAAATACTTACAACTAGAATAAAGTAGAATCAGAGTATAAATAACTCAGACAAGATGACAAAGATAACTGAAAGTCTTACAAAAGGAAAAGATACAAGAGCTAATACCAGAGCTTCTGAAGACGACTCTGGAACCTCCGAGGCACAGCTCGACTCAACTCTAACTCCCAACTAAACTATCCTAACTCTACTAGAACAAAGTAGATATGAGCTCCTTGGCTCGGTGTGTGTTTGATACAAGTGAGTGACCCTGTCGACGAATTATGTCGAGCACGTCTAACCGGGGATACCCCGAGGAGTAGATTTGCGAGGGTCTCGCCGAGTTCTAGGAACGATGGTGCACGAACAACACAATTTAGACAAGTTCGGGCCGCGAATAGCGTAATACACTACGTCCTGTATCTACGCCGTCTTGCACCATAGCCGACTAGTTTGAAGTAGTCGAATCAAACATTCCTTATCGAGTAGTTTAATCCTTGGATGAGTGGTCCTAGGGATCCTGGTCCCACAGACCCCTCTATTTATAGCTGAAGCAAGGCGGTTTCGAGTGGAGTGGCAGCCAAGGGAACCAGGAGGCGGTTCCTCCTTATTCGGGCGAATCCCTGGGTTTGGCCGAACTGCCCAGTTCGGCTGAACCGTGGGATGCATCATCCTTTGCTCCCACAGCCTGGATGCACTCCTAGGGTCAGTTTCTGGTGCTAGGGGCAGTTCGGCTGTCCTAGGTTGATGGAATGGAGTGAATGGTATGGATGAGGTGGATGACAACAACAAAGAGCAGAGGAGTGATAGGAGGGTAGAGAGGGTACGAGTCTGGTAGAGGTAGTCTACTGATTGATCGAGCAGATCAGAGGATACAGATAGATACTTGCTTCGGGACAAGGGAACCGATAACACACAGAAGGGATGAGAAGGGGTGCCACTATTTCCCAACTGGAGAATCCTACGGACCGGAACTAACATGATGGGCTACGAAGACCGGAAGGGCTGTCACCACCTTACGGCTACCACCTTCGTTGCGACGGGAATAAACTAAGTTAGTCTCAAGTATAGGCACCACGCCTACAATTCTCAACTAATACTTATCTCCTATAGAAAGATAAGCACCCAAGCTAAGCAACCAATTTCCATTGGAGTGCATCTACTGATGCACCCAATGGGTGTAGCCCCCGAGCCTCCGAGTACTTTTAAAGTAGTCGGAGGATCAAAAGTAGTCTTCAATCTTTATCTTGAGTAGTTCAATGGTGTGCACCGAGTAGGTGCACCCATTGGGTATAGCCCCGAGCTTCGAGTAGTTTCATGAAAACTAGTCGAAGATTCGAAAATCATTATTCCTTAAATTTCGGAAATTAAATCCCTGATTATCCGTTAGCAGCCCCCGAGCTTTAAAGCAAATATTTTTGGTTTAAAGATCAGAGCAAATCTTCTGTAGTTTGTTACCAAACTGAATATCCGGATTCATCGCCAGTGATTGTTATTTGGAAAACTATCCCGTGAAAATAGGCGGGAAAATAGAATGTGAGGCGCCGTTGCTCTGTAGCATACAGTAACCCTAACCGGTCATTATATAGATCCGGTTGCTTCCGTCCTGTAGAATACCCTGTTATGTCGTCGCAGTCATTCCTGTGAGCTTGAAATCATCCTCGTTCTTCGCCAACCAGCAATCACACATTCTTGGGTGAGATCCGCTTGGTGTAGCCCCCGAGCTTGCGGTTAGTGTATGCGAGAGAAATCTAAGGTTCTTGAGCGAGCCACCATGTCGACGCGCAGGAGAGGTGCCGGAAGGGGCAGCAGGAGGAGAGCGCCAATTCCAACTCCCTCGACCAAGCCTGCACTTATCCACTGCCGCCATCATTGGCATGGAAGAAATGCACCGCCAATACTGATGAACTCAGCTCCCTTGTGGAACAAGGTTTGCTTCTTGACCAGGTCTCGCTTGAGTGGAAATCTTGTTGGAATCAAGAGTTCCCTACTGAGAATCATCAAGAGATTCCTCTATTCATCTCTTTCTGTGAGCGCGGAGTTGGATTACCCATCTCCACTTTCTTCAAAGAATTCCTTGCTTTTTATGATCTTCAACTCGACCACTTGAATCCCAATGGAATTTTATACATTTCTGTCTTTGTTCATGCCTGCGAGGCATTCCTAGGTATAGAACCTAGTCTTTCCTTATTCCGGTCCTTGTACCACATCAAGCCACAACCCACTTATGTAAAAACAGAAGTAGTCGGTGGGGCTGGGATTCAATTTCGTCAGAATATGCGGGCGAAATGGTTTGAAATGCCTCTGATGGATTCATGCGGGGACTGGAAATCCAAGTGGTTTACCATTGGTAAGTAGTCGTAAACTCCTTGAAAGGCTTTTTTGAATGATTCAATGCTATTTGCTAGTATGATAACCAGCTACTTATGCCTTGAAAACAGCAGGAAACCATGGTTCAAGTTGCCCTGACAAAGATGGCTGGTACCCGAGGAACCAAGCCAACTGGAACTCCAGGCCAATTGCTGAAGAAGCTAAAGATGTACCCGCAATGTTGAAGCGGGTACAAATGTTGAAAGAAAAAGGCCTTACTGGAGTTGGAATAGCCTTCAGTTTCATGAAGAGGAGAATCCAGCCACTCCAGGAGTGAGTTAATCTGGGATTTCAGTATGAAGGGATGTCGGATCCGTCTCGTACAGCTCCTGAGGACATCTCTGATGAGACAGTCCTTATGCGACTGAGTCGCATGTTTACTGGTGTTACTGAGAAACTAGTAATAATTGGAGAGTTGTCAAAGGAGCATTCATTACTGTTAGAAGTAAGTAGTCATGGTACTCATGTAATATTTCTTGAGTGATCATATCATTGACTATTTTTTGAATAATGTAGGAGGATCCACCATCACTTCTTGCTGACAAAGAATGGGAAGATCTTGAAAGAAGTTCATCTGAAAGGACCCTCAGCGGCAAGGTAGTTGATGTCAGTGAGGATGATGAAATCGTAGAAGACTCAGACATCAGTGTGCCGCCTCCCATTATTACTGCTAGTAAGTGTCTTGATCACTCAACAACAATATATATTGATTGTTGAATATTCTCATTGATGTAGACATGCCAAATCTTTCCTAGGCTTCCCAACATCGACTCGAAAGAGAAGGTCCACTCGGAGCAACATTCCACGGTCAGATGATACCGTGCCATCTGGTGGCCCAACAAAACGTATCAGATTATCACGGGTGATCACTGCGCCGCAGAGCTCTTCTACCTCGAGTGCTTTACAAAGTACTCAATCTGGGAGTACGACTAGTTCAAAACGAACAAAGCCAATCTTCAAGTTCCAGTTTCAGCCGCTGAGAGCCCCCGAGCCAGCAAAAGAGTAAGTGAATTAACTCTTAATCTTTTGAATTTGTTATATTTGAGAGTACTTGATAACTTGAAGGTTATAATCTGTCAGGGTGCCCAAAGCGACTACTGCGGAAGCTGAGCAACAAGTTGAAGTGGAGAAAACGGCAGAAGAAATCGCCGCAGAAAAACAACAGCCAAATCCCCAAGAGACTACTGTTGAAAATCCTCCACCACAAGATGCTACGACCGAATTGTCACTGCAAGTAGTAAGTAATCAGTCTCTGGATCTTGTTTCCGTGGAAAAAAGCACAGAGCCTGCACAAGCTCCAGATGAAGGCTTGCCGCCCAATACTATGGAAGTAGAAGCACCACAAGTGGAGAATGTAGATGTAATTAATACTTCCCAAAACCAGGTACTTGTTGACTGTTCTTGATATATCTTGTGAATTATGTTTGCTATAATGCTTATCCATATTTGCAGGCTGAAAAAGAACAAGCTATAGAAACAGAGGTACTCGTAGAAGTACCCAGTCAGAAGCCGCAAGAAGAAAATCTTGGTGATGTAAGTAATAATAAAATATATGAAAGTAAATATATGCATGTTAACTAAAGAACTAAATGATATGTATATTTGAAAAACTGAATTGTATGTAGGTTGGAAAGAAGGACAGAACCATCAGGGACGAAGCTGATGAGCTGCGGAACCACCTACAACTTGCCCTGGTAAGAAATCTTAACCTTATAGTGTATTTGCAAGATCACTTAATAATGCTATAAAAATAGGGAAATGCGCAGGCATTGGTTGAACTAGTTGAAAAGCCAAGCGATGCCAAGCTATCGGCCAGAATCCGAGAACTAGAAGCTGACTGGGCCGCCAAGTGCGAAGAGCTTGACAAAGTGCAAACTGAGCGGCAGAAAGAAAATGACTGGCACGAGCAGCAATATGCGAGTCTCCTGGAATTGAAGGAGGGCCTTGAAGGCCGAGTCACAAATTTGAATAAGGAGAACTGCAGTAAGTACTCGTATCATACTTGTTAGTAATGAAAAATTGTAAATTGTACTGATGATGCATCTAAATATATGCATGTTTGAAAAAACAACTGAAAGCTGAAGAAAGCAACACTACCAACTGGTATAATCTGTCGCAATGTCAAGCAGAAGAAATTTCTCAGCTAAAGGATTCCATCGCCAAGAAGGACGAAGAGTTCTCCAAGGAACACCGAATCCGAGTGGATATGGAGAAAGAAGTTGCTAAAACTCTGGAATTAGTGCAATTGAAGCAAGAAGAAGTTAACAACTTCGTCCAAGAGCGCAAAGACTTGGAAGAAGCAATGGAACCTGTCTTTGAGCTGCTGACTGCAGAAGCGGAAAACATGTCGTTCCTGGAACGTGTACGCCAAGTACCAGAGCAAATTGGAGAATTCTGCAAGGCAACCTTGAAGGATTGTACCAACAAGGTGCTAGCTCTGTTCAAGGCACACAACCCAGCAGCGAGGCTTGAATTGAAGTATCTGCCGGCGGGTATAACAGAACAACAATATGAAGAACTTGTAACTGAAACAGAGCCGATGGCTGAAGAGTTTGTGAACTCATTGCAGTAGTGTTTGTAAGAAAACAATGCAATTGACAATATGATGCTACTATGAATATGAAATTGAATGATGCGAATCACGAATTGAATCGTTGTGAATGTTGTAATAGCCTAATTGTTATATTGATGATGAAAACTAGTCATGTGTAGACTTGATAGGCTATTGAAATCACGCAAAGTACTATATGTGCCTAGACCCTTGGTCTACTTATAACAATTAATACTTGAATAATTGCTTAAACAAATCATGAAGAGACTTGCTGGGTTGCTGATGCAGAGCCAATGAAACTATTTTGAAGTAATAAACGTACTTTAGTTTGCGTGAAATGATAAAGATAGTATCAAAAACTATCAAGATAGAACTCTGGTGAGTAAATGAAAAAGAAGTCTGATGTAGTCGGCACAAGGACACAGAGCAGAAACTTCATGTAATTTGTCAAAAATAGAAAAGATACTATCATCTGTAGTCGTGTATAGACTAGTGTAGATCTGCCAGGACATATGAGGCTTGGCGCCGTTTTATGGAAAAGCAGTCATGGCTTCTATTGACTTAATATGATATTGAAATAATTCCCTGAATGAAAGCCAATGAACACAAAATTCATGACACAGGATAATTGAATGTTAAAATAGTATAGTGTTTGGAGCAATTGACAAATAACTTTATTGATCTTATGATAATCAAAAAAGTACATGGCTGTCGCCTGAAACCCAATTATGGGTAGAATTTCTTCAAATGCTCAATGTTCCACAGATGTGTATAAGAGACAGCTTCTGGAGTCTGGAGGCGATAAGTTCCAGCCCCAATGACTTGCTTGACAATAAACGGGCCTTCCCATCGTGACATGAGCTTATGTAGGCCATCTGTCTTCTGTATGCGTCGTAGCACCAAATCTCCTATTCAAAGGAACGAGGCTGAACAGAACGTTGATGATAACGCCGTAGTCCCTCAAGATAGCGTGTGTTCTGAATGAGAGCTGCCACCCGGGCTTCTTCAATACCATCAATGTCCTGGAATCTTTCTTGTTGAGCGACTTGTTCATCATAATTTTCTAGTCGTGGAGCTTTCCAGAGTAAATCAGCAGGCAAGACTGCTTCAGACCCATAGACTAGAAAATAAGGTGTTTGTCCAGTTGCACGACTTGGTTGCGTGCGTAAGCCCCAGAGTACAGCTGGTAGTTCTTGAGCCCACTTGCCGCCATATTTCTTGAGTGGATCGTATAGTCGTGGTTTCAAACCTTGCAGTAACAAGCCATTGGCCTTCTCAACTTGTCCGTTTGCTTTGGGATGAGCAACAGAAGCATAGTGAGTCTCAATTGAATATTTTGAGCAATAATCTTGGAATCCGTCACTCGTGAATACTGATCCTAAATCAATAATGATCTCATGTGGTATACCAAAACGGTGAATGATCCCATCAAAAAACTTGATCAAATTCTCAACTCGTGCATTGACCAACGGTTGCGCTTCAATCCACTTGGTGAACTTATCAATGGCCACAATGAGCCACTCAAAACCACCAGGAGCCTTCTTCAAGGGACCTACTAAATCCAAACCCCAACATGCGAAGGGCCAAGAGAGTGGAATCATGCGGAGCTCATGAGCTGGCTAAATCACCTACAGTTTTGACGAGCAAAGAATTGGCAACCCTGACATTTCCTGACAATTTCTTCTGCATCTTGAGTTGCTGTGGGCCAGAAAAATCCCGCTCGGTAAGCTTTGCCCACCAGTGTGCGAGAAGCTGCATGATTGCCACACACACACCACTATGAATTTCTTCAAGTAAAGCCTTGCCTTGATCCGATGGGATACACTTCATCAATACGTTAACAGAGGCTCCACGTCGATAAAGTGTATTATTAACCACTATGTAATTAGCAGCTCTGCGCCGTAGTCGAGCTTGTTCTTGTTTACTATCTGGGACCTTATGATCACGTAAGTACAAGATGAAAGGCTGCATCCAATCAGTATCGATGATCATAACCTGCCGATCAGGACGTGGAAGAGCACTCGTGATATGCTCAGGAGTTGTTTCTTGAATAGATGGGTGATGTAGCTCGTGAACAAAGATTTCTGCTGGGACGGTGGCGCGCTGTGATCCTAATTTGGAGAGAGCATCAGCAGCAACATTGTAATCACGAATGACATGATGAAATTCCAGTCCAAGGAAATGACGCTCAAGCTTGCGTACTTCTTTGACATACGCATCCATTGTCTCCTTGGTTGCATCCCAATCTTTATTGACTTGATTAATGGCTACTGCAAAATCACCATAAACACATAGACGCTTGATACCTAGGGATGCTGCAATACGAAGGCCATGTAGCATAGCTTCGTACTCAGCTTCATTGTTTGTGACTTGGAAAAGAATCTGCAGAACATACTTGAGTTGTTCGCCCTTGGGAGAGATCAACAAAATTCCCGCACCGCCACCTTCAAGCTTTAAAGACCCATCAAAGTACATTATCCAATGCTCTGGACGAACAGCTGATCTGGAATACTGAAGTTCCATCCATTCAACCGTGAAATCTGCCAATGTTGAGATTTGATAGCTGTTTGTGGAGCAAAATTAAGGCTATATGTAGCAATTTCCGCCTTCCATTTGCTTATACGTCCAGTCGCATCAGGGTTATTGAAAATTTCTCCAAGAGGAAATTTAGTCACGACAGTAATTGGAAAAGATTGAAAATAATGCCGCAACTTTCTGGAAGTTATGGGAAGTTATGAATACCGCATAGAGGAGCTTCTGTACTTGAGGGTAGCGAATCTTGGATGCGGAGAGTACTTCGCTGATGAAATAAACTGGTCGCTGAACTGGGAAGACATGGCCTTCTTCCTTGCGCTCAACCACGATGACCGTGCTAACCACATGTGTAGTAGCGGCAATGTATAAAAATAGATGATCACCTTTTACTGGAGCAACGAGGATTGGTGGAGTGGTTAGATAAGCTTTAACTTGTTCAAAAGCTTCATTGGCCTCTGCTGTCCAAGTGAACTTGTCTTGCTGCTTGAGTAGTTTGAAAAAACGGAGACCTTTTTCCCCAAGTCTTGACATGAACCTGTTAAGTGCTGCAAGGCATCCTGTAAGCCTCTGGACGTCTTTGACATTCTTTGGAGCTTCCATCTGGAGAATAGCCATGATTTTAGAGGGGTTAGCTTCAATGCCTCTATGACTAACGATGAAACCGAGTAGTTTACCAGCTGGAACACCAAAAACACATTTAGTTGGGTTAAGTTTCCATCGATATGTCCTGAGATTGTCAAACGTCTCTTGAAGATCGTTGATGAATTTGTCAGGTTCTTTTGTCTTGATTACCACATCATCAACATAAGCCTCTACATTTCTGCCAATCTGAGATGAAAGGCAATTCTGTATGGCTCGTTGATATGTAGCTCCTGCGTTCTTTAAACCAAAAGACATTGTAGTGTAACAAAAAGCACCAAAAGGGGTTATGAAAGAAGTCTTGATCTGATCATCCTTGTTCAGTGCTATCTGATGATAACCTGAATAACAATCAAGAAAACAAAGTAAGGCGCATCCTGCTGTGGAATCTACTACTTGATCAATGCGCGGTAACCCCATGGGGTCTTGAGGGCAGTGTTTATTGAGATCTGTATAATCAACACACATACGCCACTCGTTGTTGTTCTTTTTCCTAACCAAGACTGGATTAGCCAACCACTCTGGATGAAAGACTTCTTTGATAAAGCCTGCCGCGAGTAGTTTAGCTATCTCAGCTTTGATTGCATTGCGTCGTTCCTGATCGAAACGTCGCAACCGTTGTCTTTTGGGTTTAGCGTCTTTGCGAACATTAAGTTTGTGCTCGACAAGCTCCCTAGGAACACCAGGCATGTCAGATGGTTTCCAAGCAAATATATCTTTATTAGCACGAAGGAACTTGACGAGCGCGTCTTCCTATTTACAATCTAAGTTCGCTCCTATAAGAGCGGTTTTGGACGAGTCGCCCGTCTCAAGATCTACAGTTTTGAGCTGTACTTCTTCAGAAGGCTTGAAACTCAAATGCGCCGGCCTTTTGGTTGGAAGATCTGGTTCTTGCTCAGCAAATGTCTTGGACAGGGCGAGTACTTCCATCATCTGAGTAGGAACCTGCGCAGCAGCGGCGAACTCTACAGCTTCAACATCACAATCATGAGAGATCTTGAGGTCCCCTTTGAGAGAAAGTACTCCGTTGGGAGCTATTTCTACCAAATCCGGCCCACATGTCAGCCTCTTCCTGGTGCCAAATTTTGGTGTCAACAGTCTACTACCTCAAACTTGATGTACTCGGTTCTGAAATTAGCTGCTGTGCCAAAGGTGACTGGCAATGTAACTTGTCCTAGGGGAATTGCAGCTTTGCCTGGGACAATGCCATAGAATGGGGATTCCATGGGCTTAAGGTACTTGGTGATATCCAGTCCCATCTTTGTAAAAGTCTTGGCAAAAATGATATTGAGCCCGCTGCCTCCATCAATGAGTACTTTAGTCAGTCTGGCTTGCGCCACGACTGGATTCAGTACTAGAGGGTATTTGCCTGGATTGGCAAAGTTGGTCCACTGATCAGCCCTGGAAAATGTAATTGGGACTTCAGACCACTTGAGGAATGTAGGAGTAGCTGGTTCTATTGCCATGATCTCGCGGAGGGATAGCTTCTT
>OAMR01000225.1:1443850-1472670 GCA_900205405.1 Echinochloa crus-galli
GCTATCTTTTATTCTCATATTTTTGCCATGCCACTTTCTAAACTAAGTTGTCCTAGGTAGATGGAATGGAGTGAATGGTATGGATGAGGTGGATGACAACAACAAAGAGAAGAGGAGTGATAGGATGGTAGATAGGGTACGAGTCTGGTAGAGGTAGTCTACTGATTGATCGAGCAGATCAGAGGATACAGATAGATACTTGCTTCGGGACAAGGGAACCGATGACACACAGAAGGGATGAGAAGGGGTGCCACTATTTCCCAACTGGGGAATCCTACGGACCGGAACTAACATGATGGGCTACGAAGACCGGAAGGGCTGTCACCCCCTTACGGCTACCACCTTCGTTGCGACGGGAATAAACTAAGTTAGTCTCAAGTATAGGCACCACGCCTACAATACTCAACTAATACTTATCTCCTATAGAAAGATAAGCACCCAAGCTAAGCAACCAATATATAGTTATGAAAGTGCATCTAGGCACTTAATCAATTTTGGTGATTAATAACTATAGAAATTTGGAGATAATGCTTTGAATGAGATGTGCAGGTGCAACACAAAAAGAAAAGTGGGAGAAATGAGAAAGGATGGTACCCAACTCCTATCTAAAGATTTGTGGAGGATCTTGAAGGTTTTAAATTGAATAGGCTTTTATGATTTGAGTTTAGGACCACCGTACTATCAAGAGGGACAAGTAACCGTGGAATCATGTAACTCTGATGCTCTAACACTCCCTCAAACCTATCTCATAGCCACAGCACCAAAACTCCAAATAGTTCAATCATTTTGCTGACTGTCGGAAATTTCCGGTCCTTGTCGGAAATTTCTGCTAGAACGTCGGAAATTTCCGATGATTGCCGGATATTCGGGCTGTTCTATTGACCACCGGAAATTTCCGGTGTACTGTCCGGCAAATGCGACGGACATTTCCGGTGATTTGTCGGAGATTTCCGTCATAAATCCCCCCAACGGTCACATTTATGGGTAGAGCTATAAATACCACCTCATATGCCACATACCGGCTCTCTTGGCCACTTTGACGAACCCTAGCTCTCTCAAATCTCTCAAGTGCTCTCCCAACACTCCTTGCTTCGATCTCCAAGTCTGTGGTGGTGTGTTGGTTGAGGGATTTGAGCTAAGTGATCCAAGCTTCATTCTTTCTCACTCTTGAGCATCAAGTTCGTGGTTCTCGTGTTCTTGTTTGTTACTCTTGGGATTCATCCCCTAGACGGTTAGGCGTTACCAAGAGCATCCAATCAAGCTTGTGGATTCGCCTTGGAAGTTTGTATCACCCCATCCTTCATGGATTTGCAAGTAAGTGGGCTTAGCACCTTTGTGGTGACTAAGTAGAGGAAAGAGGCTTGAAGTTGATAAGCCCGCCTTTCGTAGGCCCTCGACGGAGACGTAGCTCCTTTGTGGAGTGAACTTCGGATTAAATCTTGTGTCTCTCGTTGTTGTTCTTGATATTGCCTCTAGTATTCATATAGTTCATCTTGTTCTAAGCGAGTTCTTATCCTTTGTCTTTCGATCAATCATTCTGTGAAGTTGCTGAGTATAAGTTCACTTTCAGAGCATCTACAACTTACTATTGGACACTTTGATTCATACACTTTGCTGTCTTTGCTTCACAATCTGAATTATTGTCATTTGGTCGCCTGTCACCGGAAATCTCCGGTAGTGATCGGAAATTTCCGTCGTTCTAGCGGAATTTTCCGGTGGCTACCAGAAATTCTGGCAGAGTTAACTTGTTGTGGAGTTGTTTGTGATATTTTTTAGGAACGCCTATTCACCCCCCCTCTAGGCCTAGTGTTGATCCTTTCAAGTTATACCAATAAACTAAGCATTGAACGAAGAACCAGCAAGCATATAAAAGTAAGAACTGAATTCTCAATTAATCAGAGAGAGATACAAGAGTTACCAGACAAGACCCGGATGTTACTCGAAGCAGAGTCGCATCCATAGAGGTACAGCGGGAAGAGGGGCCGACATTCCGGCTCCTCTCCGGGACGCTCACCTCTCCTCTCTCCCTATTTCTACTGATACAAGTGGAAAACTACCAGCGCTTCGCCAGCACTCTATCTCTTGTGTTGTGTGTGTTGTAGGTGAAACCAGGCCTCTATTTATAGTGGCAGAGGTCGGTTTGGAGGTTGAGCACCGGCCAAGCTACTGGGAGGCGGTGCCGGGCCGTTCGAGCGAAATCCCCGGTTCGGGCGAACTGGGGAGTTCGGCCGAACCGGTGGATCCACCGACCTAGCTCCCCAAGGGCTAGGATTGGCCCTGGAGAGGCGGTTGCGTAGTGGGGGTGGTTCGGCTGAACCCGCCAGTTTGGCCGAACTGGGCCATCGGCCCAGGCCTGCCCCCCTGCACCGCCTTTGCTCCTGGGTCACCTCTGGTTGTCCGTAGATGCTGGTCTTCAGGTTGATTTGGCCCAGGAGTGATGTGGCAGCGGTCCGGGATAAGTTGGAGGTCGTCCACGTGTCGTGTGATGTGTTCGCTTGGTCATTGTTGATGTGGACGGCTTCCGGTGGTCTGTACGGCTAAGGGGGATAACCGGCCGAATCGTGTCGTTCAGCTGAATCGGTCATTTCCGCCCCCTATAGCATGTGTTTCTCCATTTTATACCTGCACAATGGACAATCACTAAAACTCATGGAAATAGTCAGTGATAAGCCCTATAGCTATGGTGTGTGTCTCCATTGTGTTTATTTTATACTCGGTTGGAGGTCGGAAATCGGTCCGTAACGACTGCCAACAAGCTCCCCCAAACTTAGATCTTTGCTCGTCCCGAGTAAAGAAATTAAAACATGAGCAAGACTAAAGTAAGGGTTCTTTCATGACATAAATATTGCATATTGAATATTCCAAACTTTTCCCCATACCTTTTTTGTGGTGGCTAGTCCCTAAATCTTGAGCGGTTGATAGTCGGAACGACTCTTACAACAAGATCCTCTTCCTTATCCTGCATTTGGGGTTTTTTCTGGTTTTCACAAATGAATGACCCTTGTCCCTTCATCCCAATTCTCTCAGCTCTCTACAGTCACTCCTTTTCACTCACTCTCTTTTGTATTTTTCTTTGTCTCTCAGGTGGTGGCCTTGTCGTGTCATATATTTCTGTCGAGCCAAAGATTGGTTCTCAGTGTGTTCATCATTGCCCTTGGTCGGTTGCAAGTTAAGGATGCAGAGTTCATGTCGGTCCTCAGCCTCGTGACCCCTTTTTCTTTTCTCTTCCCTTTTTGGGAATTTTCTTTTCCTTTCTCTCTTTTTTCTTCATTTGGACTTTCACGAGTCCTTTATTTTTCAGGGCATCACCGAGGCATGTGGGCTTCTACTATACTCTGGTGATGATTTGCTTGCAACAGATTTGAGGCAATGTGACCATCTCTTGAGGACTCAAAATTCGACAAGACATCATACTAGCCAAGACAAGTCTCAAGAGTAAACTCTCAAGTATATGTGCAAACTGGAAGTAGTATTTGTGGACAGGATGAAGGGATAGGGTACAATTTTTATTTTTTCAAAATGTAAATTCTCCCGAATGATGGAATACACAATTGGTTGTTTTATCGAGACATATCACAACAATCAACAACCTAGATTAGGGGGTTTCTATCATGAGAAATTTTCACAGGTAAAAGGTACTTCGTTCGGAATAAACAAGAGGCAAAAATTCAAGGCATGAGAGAAAAACCGAGTTTGTTTCTTTTATGTGAGGCATGTATTATTCAAAATTTTGAAACGTGACAACACAGGAAAAATGGACAGGGAGGAAAAAGTGCAAACCAGTGTGCAGGTGCGTGAGCGGGGCGTGGCAGGCCGGTTCGGCCGAACTGCCCAGTTCGCCCGAACCACCTGGTTCGGCCGAACGGGCCTCGGTGCTCGTCCTTGGTCCTCTTTGTTCCCGTGTCTTGTACTCGTGCATCTCTCTGTTAAACATGGCATACTCCGGGTGGCTCAAATGCACCAGCCGGAGCGTCAATTTTATTCTTTCTTGCAAACAACTCTAATTTTATTTATTCATCAAGCTAAAGTTGGAAACAAAAGTTTGGAAAGGAAATAAATTCAAAGCACCCTAAACATTGATGTAAAGAAATAAAAGAATTAATCAAATAACTAGCAAACCAAACTAACTAAACTAACGGTGCTCTGTCTAAACACGAGACGACCATGGGGCACTACTCTGCAGGTGGTCTATAAAGATCCTCGTGCCCCGTGGCCTTGAAAAGCCTCTTGAGCTTCGCACACAGGGCCCTGCGGAGGACTTCCATCTTGTCCTCCCACTCCAGGCGTGCGAGCTCGCCCTCCGCCACCTTCTCATCTAGGTGGTTGATCCTCTGCTTCACCGGTGCCAGCTCCTCCTTCAGGCTCTCCACGGTGGGCGGCTTCTCCTCCTCTTCTTCGTCGTCGTTCTCCTCGTTGGAGAACTCCATGTTCCCGGACAGCCCTTTGATGGACGGGGGCTACCTGTGGTGCCGGACTCTGGGGTGGCACCATGGAGGAGAGGACTGGGATGAGTCTGCTAGCCCCAGCTCGTCCCGGTTCAGCTGCGGGACAAGGACCTTGCCGTATCCCGTAGCGGTGCGCTCACCCTTAATGGTGAACCGCAGTGGGACGTTCGGCTTGTACTCCGGTGCCTTCTCATCCTCTTCCTTGGGCACCATCGTACCGAAGTTCGGCACCCTCGAAGAAGATGACGATCTCAGGCGTAGCTGCCCTGTGTTGGGCCTTGGCGATGGCGAGCGCGGTAGCTTTTTGATTCCCTTTAGAGGAGCAAGGAGATCCTCTATGGCAGCACAACGTGGGGAGTTGGAGCATGGCGTAGTTGTGCGAGTGGGCGTCCTCCCGCGCCTCCCCTCGTCAACCGAGTCGACGTTGGAGATGCGGTAGGCCTGCTCGTGCCACGAGGACTCGCCGTTCCGGCTAGCGGGGCTTGAGCCCCTAGCTGAGGATGCAGACTTGGAGGAAGAGGCAGGCATGGTGTCTGTGTGTATGGGCTAGAGAGGTTGTAGATGAGATGGGAAAGACGACAGAGAGTCTTCGGTTTTTATCGGGGATTTCTGATCGGAAAAACGATGTTTCCCGACGTTTCCTCGCAAGACTTGGGATAAAATCTCCTTCTGTTACATCTGGGCGTGCTTATCTACATGTGGGGTCAGGGAAGCCAGTTCGACCGAACCCTAGCATTCGGCCGAACTGGTCTGTTCGCCCGAACCAGCCAGGTTCGGCTGAACAGGCCCTCAGGTGCCCAGGTGCGCGGCCCATGCGAGGTTTCAATGTTTTGGTCGTGGGAAAGAGATCAAGGTGGTTTTTAGGCCTAGAAGGTTTGGAGATGAAGGTTTTGGGCCGTAATTCCATGGACGGGTTTCAGAGTTCCACAAACTCAACAACATCTAAGTCGTCGAGTGGCGGAGGCTCAGGTTCTAGGAAAAATCTTCAACCGTTGCCCGTTAACCTTGAATGCATTCCCCTCCTCGTCTTGCAATGTGACGGCCACGTGAGGTGCAGCGTTAATCATTGTGAACGGGCCATCCCATTTGCTCCTTAACTTCCCGTGACCAAAGAGTTTGACACGGGAATTGAAGACGAGAACCTTGTCTCCCGGCTTGAACGTTTTGACCTTGATCCTTTTGTCATGCCATCTCTTGGTCCGTTCTTTGTATAGCCGGGAGCTATGGTATGCTCTCTCCCTCATCTCATCTAGCTCGGCCAGCTGGACCTTCCGTTTTAGGCCGGCAGCTGGAAGGTCCATACCCCACTTCCTAATGGCCCAGTGAACTATAAACTCCATTTCTACAGGTAAAAGACATATCTTGCCATAGACTAGTTGATATGGGGTCATGCCTATGGGTGTCTTATAGGCCGTGCGGTAAGCCCAAAGTGCATATGGAAGTTTATCCTTCCATTGCCTGCCCATCTCATTCACGGTATTTTGCAGAATGTTCTTGATTTGCTTATTGGAGGTTTCTGCTTGTCCGGCGGTTTGGGGGTGATAGGGTGTAGCTACATTGTGCTGCACCCCCAAACTTGAGATACTTACGGAAGGCTGAATCTATAAAGTGGGAGCCGCCATCACTAATGACTATCCTAGGAACGCCAAAACAGGGAAAGATAACTTCATGGAACATTCGTCTGGTGTTCTTAGAGTCAGCAGCTACACAGGGCAAGGCTTCCACCCACTTAGAGACGTAGTCTACCGCCACTAGGATAAATTGACAACCCTTGGAATTTGGGAAGGGACCCATGAAGTCCACTCCCCAGACATCGAAGATTTCTACTTGAAGATCGCTAGTGAGTGGCATTGCGTCTCTAGTGTTGATGTTCCCGTGTTTCTGGCAGCGGGGGCACCGCATGACAAATGCTCTTGCGTCCTCATACATGCTGGGCCAGAAGAAACCACATTGCCAGACTTTAGCATTGGTCCGGAATGCACCGTAGTGTCCTCCGTATGGGGTTGCATGGCATCTTTCCATGATTTTGTAAGCCTCATGTGCGGGTACGCATCTTCTGAGGAGTCCGTCACTACATATCCTGAAAAGGTACGGGTCGTCCCAGAGGTGGAGTCGGCTCTCATAGGCTAGCCTTTTCCTGTTCTCTCCAGGGGGAACATACCCCGTGACCATATAGTTTACTATGTTGGCATACCACGGATCACCGGTGGTGACCTTAAGGAGTGTGTCGTCCCACAAATAGTCGTCAATTGGAAGATCAGACGGGACTTGCATCCGGGACAAATGGTCCGCTACTGAGTTCTCTACTCCTTTCTTATCTTTTATCTCGATGCCGAACTCTTGGAGTAGAAGGATCTAGCGGATGAGTCTCGGTTTCGCATCCTTTTTGGTCAGAAGGTACTTCAGAGCAGCGTGATCTGAATAGACTATGACCTTGGCCTCGACTAGGTAGGACCGGAATTTGTCTATAGAAAATACCACTGCTAAGAGCTCCTTCTCCATGGTGGTGTAGTTGAGCTGGGGGCCAGTGAGCGTTTTGCTAGCGTAAGAGATAGCATAATGCTTTTTGTCCTTGGTTTGGCCCAACACAGCTCCTACGGCATAGTCGCTCGCATCACACATGATTTCGAATGGGATGCTCCAGTCGGGAGGCTAGATGATGGGAGCGGAAATGAATGCCTTTTTGAGGGTGTGAAGTGCAGCATAACACTCCTCATCGAAAACGAAGGGGGCGTCTTTGGCTAAGAGATTGGTCAAGGGCCGAGATATCTGGGAGAAGTTTTTGATAAAACGCCTATAGAATCCGGCATGGCCAAGGAAGCTACGAATCCCCTTAAGGTTTATGGGAGGTGGAAGTTGCTCGATCACTTCTATCTTCCCTCTGTCTACCTTGATCCCACGTTCCGACACCCTATGTCCTAGGACAATTCCCTCTCGCACCATAAAATGGCACTTCTCCCAGTTTAAAACAAGGTGTTTCTCTTCACACCTCTGGAGGACCTTGTCCAGATTTTTCAAACACTCGGTAAAGGTCCTTCCCTAAACTGAGAAATCGTCAATGAACACTTCCATAATCTCCTCAATCATATCAGAGAAGATGGACATCATGCAACGTTGGAAAGAGACAAGGTGCGTTGCACAACCCGAGGGACATTCGCCGATAGGCGTACGTCCCATAGGGGCATGTGAACGTGGTTTTACTCTGGTCTTCTGGATGGATAGGAAGAGTAACCATCAAGGAAGCAGAAGGAGTGTTTGGCTAACCGTTCAAGCATTTCGTCTATGAACGGAAGGGGGAAATGGTCTTTCTTGGTGGCCTTATTGAGTCGATGATAGTCGATACACATACGCCAACCAATGACGGTGCGCTGAGGGATGAGATCATTTTTATCATTGTGCACAACCGTCATTCCTCTCTTCTTAGGAACGACTTGGACGGGACTAACCCATTCACTATTGGGGACAGTGTAGATGATCCCTGCGTGAAGGAGTTTGAGAACTTCCCTTTTCACGACCTCTCTCATGGCATTGTTTAACCGTCGTTGGGGTTCCCGAGACAGTGTTGCTTCAGAATCGATCGGGATGCGATGAGTGCAGAGATTTGGGCTAATCCCTTTCAGATCTTGGAGAGAATATCCTAAGACCGATCGATTTTTCTCCAGGATAGTGATGAGTTGTGGGTTTCTACTTCGGAGAGCTAGAGCTTATCACTGATGATCACTGGAGTTTGCTTATCCCCAAAGAGGAAAGCATACCTAAGTCCAGGTGGAAGAGGTTTGAGCTCGATTGGAGATGATTTTGGAGTTTCATTTGTATCAAGCTCAATCGGGGGATGAGTTTCCTCCTCCGTAAAGAACGGGAGATCCTCTTCTGGAATAGGTTGTTTGAGGTCTAGCAAGGAAGCTGACCTAACTTCCTCTAAAGGGTCAGGATCGGGGTCTGCCTCTATTGGGGTATTCAAAGATTGAGAAAAGGAGACACGGATGAGTTCTTTACCGATCCTAAGCTCTACTAGATGGTTAATTGGTGCTTTTTCCAGAATTTTCAAGATTGGCCTACCTATGAATATGGGATGTGTGGTATTGCTAGGTAGGTCGAAGATATGAAAGCCCATGAAGAGTTCAGGGTCATTGACCTTAACGGATGTGACCCGTAAGATCCCCAAACAATCCATGATTCTTCCTGAAGTAAACTTAAGTCATTTTTGAGAAAACGACCATGATTTACCAGGGAATTCTGTTTGCACCAAAGAGCTAGAGATTATATTGATTCCGAGGCTCGGGTCGTACCCAATTTCTCGGTCAAGGCCCATGATTTCACAGAATATCATTTTGGTTTTTCTGGGCATCTTGACAACCTCGGTTGAAGCTTCGGCCTCTTCTAGCCATTCCCGACTCATGATAGCGGAGAGATGTCCTAGGTACTCTCGCTGATATTCTAATTCCTCTTTGTCGGGGGCCTGATCCTTTTGCTCTACACATCGTTCCCGTGGGAAACTTGCTGCACTCCCGATGTCTTCGAATAGATCATCGTCAAAATCATAGAGAGTGGTGTAGAGTGAATCATAGTGGTCCGGGCTAAAATATGGTTGTGGTTAGTAATGAGCTTCAGGTTCTAATGGAATAGAAGAGCTGATTGATTTGGATTGGATTTGCATGGGCTCTTCAGGTTTAGGCTGGTCTTCTTCTTCATCGGGGAATTCGTCATAGACTCCAGTGTAGGGAGTGTCATCCAAGATACGATCCAGGATTACCCTCGCTTCACTGGGAGTCAAATGAGAGAACGACCCGCCTGAAGCGGAGTTCAAGAAAGTGGTGGCTACGGGACAGAGGCCAAGACTGAAGTGTTGTAAAACAACAGGTTCTGGTAGGCTTAGGTCCGGTCTTGAGGCCAGTATTTGCTTGAAATGAGCCCAGGCAGCTCCTAACGATTCTCCCTCTGATTGTTTAAAGGTAAGAATTTCGATTCGGAGGCTGGCTACCTTGGAAGCTGGGAAGAAGTTTAAGCAGAATTTCTCTCTAAGAGTTTCCCAACTCCCTTCCATATTTCCGACAGCTAGAGAGTACCATTTCTTTGCTCCTCCCGTCAATGAGAACGGGAATAGCTTCCACTTAAGCGTCTCTTGTGTCATGCCCGCAATGACGAGACACGAACAGGGTTGCTCAAACTCGCGCAAATGCGCGTATGGACTCTCAGCATTCGTTCCTGATAATGTTTGCTCTCGAACCATGGCTATGAAGCTGGGACGTAGCTCATAGCCGAGTGTGTGGATGGGATGTGATGATGGTGGTGACTCCAAACAATCGCCCTTTGGAGCCGAATGTTGACGTAAGGTGAGGGTGGAATCCATGTGATGGATGGTGGTGGGATACACGGACAACTTGGGTTCGGAATCAGAACAGCTACCTTCCCCGGCAACGGTGCCAGAATTGGCACTCCTTACGGCCTACAAATAAATCCACAAGCGGACGGATACCAATGTAGCTTTCACCCGGGAGTATTCCAAGGTATCGATTCTAAACTAAGTTGTCCTTGATAGATGGATGGAGTGAATGGAATGAATGAGGTGGATGACAACAACAAAGAGGGAAGAGGAGTGATAGGAGGGTAGAGAGGGTACGAGTCTGATAGAGGTACTCTACTTATTGATCGAGCAGATCAGAGGATACAGATAGATACTTGCTTCGGGACAAGGGAACCGGTGACACACAGCAAGGGATGAGAAGGGGTGCCAGTATTTCCCAACTGAGGAATCCTACGGACCGGAACTAACATGATGGGCTACGAAGACCGGAAGGGCTGTCACCACCTTACGGCTACCACCTTCGTTGCGACGGGAATAAACTAAGTTAGTCCCAAGTATAGGCACCACGCCTACACTACTCAACTAATACTTATCTCCTATAGAAAGGTAAGCACCCAAGCTAAGCAACCAGTATACAGTTATACCAATAAACTAAGCATTGAACGAAGAACCAGCAAGCATATAAAAGTAAGAACTGAATGCTCAATTAATCAGAGAGAGATACAAGGGTTACCAGACAAGACCCGGATGTTACTCGAAGCAGAGCCGCATCCGTAGAGGTACAGCGGGGAAGAGGGGCCGACACTCCGGTTCCTCTACGGATCGCTCACCTCTCCTCCCTCCCTATTTCTACTTATACAAGTGGAAAACTACCAGCGCTTCGCCAGCACTCTATCTATTGTGTTGTGTGTGTTGCAGGTGAAACCAGGCCTCTATTTATAGTGGCAGAGGTCGGTTTGGAGGTTGAGCACCGGCCAATGAACTAGGAGGCGGTGACGGGCCGTTCGGCGACCTAGCTCCCCAAGGGCTAGGATTAGCCCTGGAGAGGCGGTTGTGCAGTGGGGGCGGTTCGGCCGAACCCGCCAGTTCGGCCGAACTAGGCCGGAGGCCCAGGCCTGCCCCCCTGCACCGCCTTTGCTCCTGGGTCACCTCTTGTTGTCCGTAGATGCTGGTCTTCGGGTTGATTTGGCCCAGGAGTGACATGGCAGTGGTCCGGGATAAGTTGGAGGTCGTCCACGTGTCGTGTGATGTGTTCGCTTGGTCATTGTTGATGTGGACGGCTCCCAGTGGTCTGTACGGCTAAGGGGGATAACCGGTCGAATCGTGTTGTTCAGCTGAATCGGTCATTTCCGCCCCCTATAGCATGTGTTTCTCCATTTTGTACCTGCATAATGGACAATCACCAAAACTCGTGGAAATAGTTAGTGATAAGCCCTATAGCTATGGTGTGTATCTCCATTGTGTTTATTTTATACTCGGTTGGAGGTCGACAATCGGTCCGTAACGACCGCCAACAGAGGCGGTTCCTCCTGATTCGGGCGAATCCCCGGATTCAGCCGTACTGCCTAGTTCGGTCGAACCGTGGGATGCACCGCCCTTTGATCCCATGGCCCGGATGCACTCCTGGGTCGGTTTCAAGTGATGAGGGCGGTTCGGCTGAAGGCTGAAGTTCGGCCGAATTGGGCCTGGCCCGTGGCCGGCCTCCCCAGCACCGCCTCTGGTCTTGGACCCTCTTGGGCTGGCTTCTGGTAGAGTGTGCTTCATGTTGGATTTGGCCAAGGATGAGGTGGCGGTCGCCCACGTGTCATGTGTTGTCATCGCTTATCGCTGACGTGGACGACCTCTGGTTGTGCTTCGCGTCGTGTACGGCTAAGGGGGTAACCGACCGAATGAAGTCGTTCGGCCGAATCGGTTGATTCTGACCCCTATAGCGCGTATTTGTTGTTGTTGTACCTGCACAAGTGAAACACACCAAAACTCATGGACTTTATTAGAAATAAACCTAAGTACATGGAATGTCACATATAACCTCTTTTATTTCCGAGTATTGGTGGTCGAAAATGGGTTGTAACGACCACCAACAATCACCCTCACCTACATTGTCATATTGAGCAGCCCCACTGGGTATAAATGAGAGCATATAATTGAATCAAACATTATTCAGAGAACTTTTTCATTCTCAAGAGGTGCATCTATGAACATTATACAACTTGGCATAGTCTGAAAAATTGAGAGAACATATATGTTCGAACAAAATGTAGTGAGCAGTAAAACAAACTATTGTAAGTCACTCACCGTATTTTGCCTTTCCCATCAATCATTATGTGCCACAATATATCCAGTATGAGGATTTCTGCCAAAAGCCCCCAAACCAATGGCCCTACTATTTATAGTCTTCCACTGTGTATACATCTTTTTAATATATCCCATCTGTTCTTCATTTGCATCAGTGTGTAATTCCTCCGGGTTCTTTCATGAAACTTCCTAATCAAATTTGCATATCCTACGCTATTCATACAATGTTGCGGCCTATTTTTAGCATTCACTTCGTCCACACAGATTTGATTGAAAACCTTGGCAGCAAATGAATCCCACTTTGCAATGCACTTTTGGGGCTTTTCGATCTATGCATACATCATAGTTCAATGCATCATCAATTTTACATGGACATATCATAATTGACCCCCTTGCTAAAAGATAACCAATCTTTTGCACAACAATGCTAGAGTATTTACTAACAATCAAGTGCATCTCATTCATCCATCCTAAAGTAACCAATCTTGTAGAACAAATTAGGAGTAGACAATAATTATTTAGCTTAAGGGATTGAGGGGGAGCTAGGCTCGGTGATCCAGAGCATCGTGATGGCTTGCAGCGAGAGGGGAGGAGGGGGGGGCACCGGCCGGTATCTCGCGACTGGCCTCGGGCACGCGGACCAGGCACCGCCGGCCGGGACGCCGTGACCTAGCCTTGGGCGCGGAGGGGAGGGGGTGGGTGGACAGGAGTGCGGGAGGCGCCGAGGGACGTCATGGAGCACCGACAGACGGGAGGAGGAGCGTGCAGGAGGGCAGAAACCCTAGAGCGGCCTATTTATACGATGGAAAGTGAGGGTAGTTTTGTATCAACTTGAGGGGTAAACTTGTAAAGTGGCTGCAAGAATCGGCGGGATTTTGCTATAAGTGTCGGAGGGTCGATTACCGCATGCAGTACATTTGTGGATCCTGTAAAAAATTGATTGCCTGAGAATCAAATGAGAACACTATTTGAGGGAGTTTGTTCGATTATTTTGGCCATAATCCGCCTAGAATCATTACCAAACATCCCCAGGATGTCTGGAGTAGCAACTTGATGCTTAGAGGACCCTTCTGGGGAGAAGAGACCGTGTTCAGTGAAAATTAATTAAATAACCCTTGAGGGGGGGGTGTCAAAACTCGCAACATGTTAGTGTAGTATGGTGGCAGGGAGCAACAATAACAACAGATCCAATATAGAACCATCTGGCTAATGGTGAAGCACTACTAGAAAAGACTACATATATCCTCCGATCATATGCCTCGGCGCCATCAAAACCCGGTGCCAATGCTACATTAGCACCGGGTCAAAAATTCGCGAGCCCTCGGGGACCCTTTAGCACCGGTTGGTAATACCAACCGGTGCTAATGCTTCTCGAACCTTTAGCACCGAATCGTAACACTGACCGGTGATAAATGGTCATATAACCCTTTAGCACCGGTTGGTAATAATACGAACCGGTGCTAAAGGGTGGGTCACATGCTACTTCAAAAGGAAAACATCTTTTACCCAGTCACATGTGATGCGTAGGTGAGAAGAGGGTACGCACGAGCTAAGAGGTCCTGAGTTCGAATCCCAGCAACACACATATTTTTTAAGATGTCCACCTTTAGCACCGGTTATATGACCCGGTGCTGAAGGTGGGCAACCTTTAGCTCCAAAAAGTTAGCAGGATGGAAACCCGGTGCTAAAGGGGTTCCTAACCGGTGCAGATGGAGTATTCTCTAGTAGTGAAGAAGCTTTTTTTTTGAACAAAAGTAATGAAGAAGCTTGGTGTTGGTTAAAAAAATATAAAAGAAGGATAAAGACTTCAGTTAGAATAAGACAGGGAGGCGTTGGATATTTTGATACAAGAGTGGAAAATTTTGAGTTTGAGAAAGGGCATAAAATATCTAGGTGCACCGTAGCCTGACTCTCTAACCTCCTATTAGGAACATGTATGACACAAATGGAGCAGTGTGGGGCTATTACAGATTTAACTATGTTTCTTAGTACCAAAATACTGATACATCAGAATGCAAACAATAGCCGTGGCCAAATATACGTGTAACCTCTGGGTTCTAGTAAATGCTTTTCGACAACTTTGACAGATGTAGATTGAGGAGAAATCCAGTATGATTACCTCTCTATGGAGCATTGTTACATTTTAAGGTGTAGTTCTAGCTTCTAAGAACCTTATGATATGGCATATATTTACCCCTTTTTCAACTAAGAACACGAGATTATGTCGCTCTTGCATTAATCAAGACTCTCGAGATCTTACTTGCCCCTTTTCCAAGTTCTCTTCTATGTTTCCACGATAGTACTTTTGATTATGTCGCTCTTGCATTAATCAGGACTCTCGAGATCTTACTTGAAAAAGTGGTAATTTAGGGTCCTTATGATATGGCATATATCTATCCCTTTTCAAGTTTTCTAGGATACTTTATGTTTCTAGGATACTTTTGATTATGCGCTCTTGCATTAATCAGGACTCTCAAGATCTTTTATGTGGACTAAAGAAGATATTTTAGGTGAAGGATACCTTTGATTGATTTCGAGATGTGTACTTGAACATGATGTTCAGTTCTTGGAAATTTGTATGGTGTGGCCACAATCGAAGGTAGCAATAATATAGTCGAATAATGTTATGAACCAAATCAATATCTTCCCCTACCTGCTGTCGTCGTTTTCAAGACATTATCTCTAGGAAGGCAGCTTTGTTTCGCGTGCTCCTATGGCTTTCTCAATTTAACCAATTGTAACTCTGAGCATCCTAATTATCCACTTGGCTCAAAATTGTTGGGGAATGTGTACACATAGTTATTTAACACTGAACTTGAAAAAGAAAAGATGAACACATTTCAATTGCAAAGTTCAATTTAATCTAGAGAAAAAACCTATATGTCTACACTATTTGAAATTTTAACTTTACAATGTAAAATTAACTACTTGGGTCTGCTCATACTAGTAGGTAGGAAAATAGAATGTGAGTGGAGATTAAAGATTCTCTGGCAAGTGACAACAGAAAACCAACAGACAGAAGTGTGTAGGCCGGCCGATCGAGCGTTGCGCCATTTCCATCGATGGATCAGATCAAATTCATGGACCTTATTATCTACATATCGAGGGATCGGATCGGAGGAACTGTCTTGTAGGCAGCAACGACCATTATTTAGCGTCTGTTTGCAAGCAAAGGCCGCCCGATTCAACAGAGGAACCCAACCCAACTGCCGCAGCGCATCCACCTGAAGTGATAGCAATGACGCAGCTAACGCGTGGAGAATGCAGATGACTCACTGCACCTATGGGTGTGTGCTCGAGCGAGGTGATAAAAAATGTGGGTTGTCTTCAACGTGCAGGGCGCACTGTCGTGGCGGGATCATATGTACTGACGCCGATGGCCCGGATCGAGGCCTTTGTCGGTCAGGTCGATCCCGTCCGTCGGTTTAGAATTTCCGGTCCCCGACAAGACGCGACGGCCGTCATTAATCTTGCCGTGAAGCTCCAGAGGTTGCAGATGGAGATGAGCAGCCCACGTACGAAACGAGGCCTATCCTGCCTTGTACCACGTGCCCCGGGAATTTAAGGCTGCGTCGGCCGTCGTCGTCGACCTACCGTACCCCCTCTCCCTACACCCACGCCACGTACAACTCTCTCCACTCCAGCATCGCTGAGCTTCTTCCGTTCTTCGTCACCGGCCCGAGGTACCGAAGCCCTCAACCTCACATTGCATATAAAAATCACTGTTCGTTCCATTCGTAGCAAATCGGACGCCAACCACCCTCCCCCGGTCACCGATCCACCACCACCTCCCACCCAAAGCGACGACGAAACCACACCGGCCGTGGACGTCGCCGGCGGGCCGGGCATGGGCAATTGCCAGACGGCCGAGGCGGCCGCCGTGATCATCCACCACTCGCCCGGCGGCCGCGTCGAGCGCGCGCACGGCGCCCTCTCGGCAGCCGCCGTCATGGCCGCCAACCCCGGCCACTACGTCGCAGCGGTCGTCCCCGCTGATGCTGCGGCACCGGCACCGGCGAAGAAGCGGCGGCGGCTGAAGCTGCTCCGGCCCGACGACACGCTCGCGCTCGGCGGCGTCTACCGCCTCGTCAGCTTCGAGGGTACGTATGCCCGTGCACACGTACGCCGTCGGCAAATCGGCCGCGTGCTCCTTAATTATAATTAGCTGGTCAAGAAAATTAAAAACAGAGATTGATTTCGGCTCCTGCATTGGCGACGGCGACCATTCGATCGCAGAGGTGCTGAGGGAGTTCGTGTCCAAACGGCACGCCGCCACACTGAGCCGCGTGGTCGTCGCCACCACCGCAGACGATGCTCACCGGCCGGAGTCGCAGGCGGACGGCTCGCATGCCAAACAGCAGGTACGTGTGTGGCTATCTCCATTACTGTGCTGATGGATGGATTTCACCTGTCAAGCCAAACTAGGGTGGGCGACTTCCACTGGGACCATGCGTGTGTTGATTGCGATCGAGTTGTTGGTGACGTGAGCGTGTCCTTTTTTTCCTTTAATTTTCACGTTGACGGCACATTACATTGATCGATCGATCTGCAACAAGTGTTCTTGTACGTAAATTCTGAAGCAGGAAGGGAATATTGAGCTAGCTGCAATGATTTCCATTGGATTATTGCTGCAGGAAGAAATCAGTTTCAGTTCTTACAAGTATTAGATACTGCTCCTAATTCTGTTGCTACGACAAACTTGCACACCAGTAGGGAGTAGCTAGCTCATTGTGCTACAAGATGAAAAAAAAAAGGATCACACATACTTTAGGAGTGTCCAATTCAATGGCCAAATTTGTAGTTAAAAATGCCCTTTGCATAAAGATATTACGTGCAACAACAAAGTTTCCCGTTTGATACACTTAGCGGTTGGCACTTATCAAGATAATCAAAGCTTTCCTTTCTCGCTGATTAAATAGGAGGAAGACCTTCGAAGAGCGGAAGAGACAGCGAAACCCAAACGTCCTGTAGTAGTAGGTAGACGCGCCATTCTCCACCGCCGACACAGAACGGAGATGGATCACTTGAACAGCAGACATGGGGCGAGTTTGCAGAGTATGGCGAACAAGGCAAGCACTCTTTCAAGGTCTACACTACACTGCCATCGCCTATCACACAGTGCTCTGTGCAGAAACATGTAGTTCATTAACATGGCTAGACATGACAAGCATGCTACTCCCCTGGTTTTAAATATATAACGCTCGAACAATTTAATTAGTTAAAATTAAACTCTTCCTAAAATAAAAGTTAAAAGTAAACTAATAATATTATCCTAAACATCATATATTTAAAATAGGAGAGAGTACGTTACATATACAACACAATAGAGTTGTATTTCATCTGTGGTAAGGGAAGTAGAAGAGATGAGAGGGGCGATGTATATAGAATTTCAAAATCAGTAAATTTCCATCAAATCAAAGAAATTGACTACTTTGGAGATCTCCATGTCTAATCTTAGTCTGATATAATTGCCTGAAAAAAACCCTCATGATAGAGTTGATCCATATTATCATTCTGATGATATGTCTATTTCTATAACTAATAAAGTTGCTTGCATTTCAGGCCCTGCTGCCCCGCCCTGACCAGGAGGCCACGTCCGGTCCACCCGATCCGACCATGAATGACCACCACCCGTCGGATTCAGAGCCAGACTTCAGCTCGGCACTCACGATGCTCGGTGGCCGGTTCGGCCTCGCTCGGCACGGGCAGTGGAGGCCCGCCCTGCCAAGCATTGCTGAAGGGAGCATTGTGTGCTAAGAGCTTGCTTGTATTTTACATGGCTCGTTGTGTTCGTGGTGAACTTGATTTGTGCTTGGACCACATGCGAGGAAACTCTCTATGCTTGAATCACAAACCACTTTACAATCCTCGTTTGAACAGTTAACACACACGACTTAATGATGTATACGCAATAATCAGAAGAGGACCTGTTTGGCACGGCTCCACTTCACGTTTTTGAACTACCACTCTAAAAATCCACGAAATACATGATATCTATTAATTTTTAGAGCACCCCTTTACCCAAGAAAAGAAATGAATCGGTACAAATTCAAATTTAAACTAGAAGAATTGTAGTTCAAACAAGAGACTCTATCCTCTCATGCTAGTCAAACACTTATAATGATAGAGTGCTAGAGAGAAAGTAATGAACAAGGCATTAAGCACACAAACAAGAGCAAAAACAAACTTGCAAAAAAGTAAATGCTCAAAGTAAAGAAAAGTCCACGAAGACATTGGAGGTTTCTCAAAATATTAAGGATATAGCAACCCCACCTCAAAGATTTGTGAAGCACACACTAGGAGTTTTGCTCCCTGAGTTACCAGAACAAAAGTTGTCACTAAGAATGCTCTTATCCATTCCTGGAATATGTCGTGTACTTTAATAAACCATATATATACAAATCCTTTTCTTTGGGTGGCCAACAATCTTAGATCTCACCAATAACGTTCTCGAATAACCAAGACTGTCTTGGTGTAGTGTGATGTGGTACCATTTTTTTAGTTAATATGAGAGAAATATCTAAATCAGGGGAAAATGCTCAAAATACATCAATATATTTTAGAAATGAAATTTTGAAGATATTTAAGGACACAAAAGGATTCATTTTTATGGAATCTACAAAAGGATGGGGTATTCACAGTTAATTTCAATGTAAAGGAGATTTTAGTCAATAATGGTATTAGAGCTACGCAAGAAATTTGGCATATGAAGATTCCTCTAAAAAATAAAAATATTAATGTGTTATCTTAAAAGGGTTGTGACTCTTATGAAAGACAATTTATCTAGAAGGAATTGGAATGGGAGTAAATGTCGCAGTTTTTGTTGCAAAGTACTCCCTCCGTTCCAAAATGTAATTCATTTGACTTTTTTAAGCCTAAGTTTGACCGCTCTTCTTATTCAAACTTTTGTGCAAATTATTATATTTTTGTGGTGGCTTGCTTTATTAATAAAAAATATTAAAAAATGCCTTAATTTTGACTATATTTTCACAAATTTTTTGAATAAGACGAGCGGTTAAACTTGTGGTAAAAAGTCAAATGACCTACATTTTGGAACAGAGGTAGTACAAACTATCCAACACTTGTTCTTTGAATGTCATTATGCAAGATTTTGATGGCGTGTAATGCACATTGTGTTAGGAATACCACCTCCAGAAAACATGGAACACTTGTTCGGTATGGGCAAAGCAAAGAGGACACAAGCACAATTTATTGTTATTGACAGGAGCTCTAGCTATTTGTTAGGCAATTGGGCTCACAAGAAATGATATTGTGTTTAATAATTGTAAACCAAAAACTTTTTTGTATGTTCTTTTCATGGGAACACATTGGCTTCGGTTCTGGGCTCCGTTGCAGCACATTGACGAGGTTTGAAGTTGGAACCTTTTCCACTATACAAAAAAATCTTTATATATTTCACTGTATTGTGCATAATCTTGAAACACACAATCCACGGTGTTATGGAGTCGCGGATCTGAAGATGCGAGGGATGTGGTATTTTCCATTTAATTGAATCCTTCATAGTGTGTTACCTTATAGTTGTGCTGCGACAGCCTAATGTGAGAAATGACATACCCTATGAACTTTGCAGCAACTATAGTGCACTTAAAAAGCTCATGAGCCAGTAACATTTGAGAGGTCTTTTACCACAAACTTTGAAGTGATTGGAGAGGCTTGAATAAAAATCGTTTGATATTCATTCACTCAAAGAGTCCAGCAAATAGTGAGAGATGTGAGATAGACTTATTTTTTCTCAGTGAAACCATTTTACATCAACTAAACAATATAATTCTACTAACAATTACATGTTTCTTACTCGCAGAGAAAATAAAACACAAACATGCACTTCCAAAGATTATTATTAGATATACAAATTTGACGCATACACTGCACCGCATACCACAATAACCCCATAAATAGAATGAAATAATCAATGCTAAATATTCATTGAAACCTCGTAAGGTGATGCCACGAGGTGCAGCTGATTTTTCCTCCTTGCAGTTGAACCTATCGCCATGTCCATGTCGAGCTCCTCCGGTTGCATAACTGAAGGAAGACTCCAATCAAAGTAGTAGAGAAGTGCCACAATAAACTCTATTGTGGTGAGCCCAAATCCTGAATCAGGGCACATTCTTCTCCCGCTCCCAAATGGCAAGTACTCAAAATGCACACCTTTATAGTCTATCAGACTATTTTCAAATCTCTCTGGCTTAAATTTATCTGCATCCTCCCAAAACGTTGGGCTTCTTTGCATCGCCCATGCATTGATAATCACCTTGGTTCCTTCAGCGACCTCAAAACCACTGACTTCACATGTTTCCCGGCAAAGATGGGGAAGGAGAAGTGGTGCGGGCGGGTGAAGCCTCATAGTTTCCTTGATCACCATCCTTGTGTAGAGTAGCTTATCCATGTGGAGCTCATGTTCACGTGAACTTGTGTTGTTGAATGCTTGTCGCACCTCCGCTTGAATCTTTGCCATAACCTTGGGGTTTTTCATAAGCTCTGACATGACCCAGTCAGTGGCTGTCGAAGTCGTTTCGGTCCCTGCCATGAACAAATCCTACAACAAATAATTGGCAGAAACAACACGAATAAAGGTTAGGATGAGATACGACTATTTGAAAATTCTCCACTTCCATCCAGTTACAACTTCTAGTAAAACACAGAGTAGGCATACAACGCTGGGTGTTAAATAGCTTATTTAACGCGCCTGTCCGTCCCCCAGCCGTTTCCAAGGCAGCCAATCATCATCCCACAACCGGAATATTTGTTGCCTGACCGGAAATTACCCCTTCTAACAGGAAAAATGCTGATAAGATGCCGCTGGCTACTACTGCAACCGGAAATTTAGGAGCTGTAACCGGAAAAAGGTTCCACAACAGGAAAATTTAGGAGCCGTAACCGGAAAAAGGTTCCATAACAGGAAAAGGTAGCAGACATGACCGGAAAAGCTAGTTGCAACAGGAAAATGTAGTCCCGCAACCGGAAACGTTTGTTTTCTAACCGGAAATTGCTTCGCGGCACCAGATATCCATCCAAAACCAGAAAAGATAATTCCATGACCGGAAAAATATGTTTTTGACCGGAAAATGGTGGCTGACACCACGCAACACATGATGGAACCAGAATTTTGTTCTTGGGCTGTTTATGAACGGAAAAAGGATACGTTTTGCATTATAATAACCGGAAGGTTTCTCTTGACCAGAAATATACGTCTAAGAATTAAACAAGAACTATTAATATGTGTCTACGTTTCTTATCAGAGCGAACTATTCCGGTTAAATGTTTGTTCGTTCCTGTTGCCACAATAAATTAGAATCATGTATAAACCAGCTAATTAAAACAGGAAATATAATATTATGCGTCTGTTACTGGAAAGATACAATAAAATATATTGGCTTCTTATAAACAAGAACTATTAATACGTGTCTATGTTTATTATCAGAGCGAACTATTCCGGTTAAATGTTTGTTCGTTCCTGTTGCCACTATAAATTAGAATCATGTGTAAACCAGTCGACTAAAACAGGAAATAGAATATTATGTGTATGCATCTCGCGAAGTATCCATCTCGCGAATTACATTTGACAGAACACAGTGCGCACAATAAGATTACGCTGGAAAACCGGAAATAACATATACCAGAGCGGAAACGGATAAACTATTATTACATAAATGTGCCATAACAAAAGAAAATGACTATTGCGTGCCATCCATGCATTTCTGAGGTGCTCCAGTGGGCTCAATAATTGTTTGCTCGGATTGTACGCCAATAATCTTGACTTTGGCAGCATCAGCGCGAGATGGAGCACCGAATGCTGCCACGGTGACCACTGCTCATGGACGGCCGGCGGCCACTCCATGAGTAATCAGTAGTTCAGTACCTACAGAGTTAACAAGGACGAATAAGTTTTTTTAGTATACCAGTTTTTCACATAATTCGGCATACCTGAAATTCACTCTGGTATAGGCACTGCCAAGCATACTTTCTTGTTGCTCAGCATCGCCACCACAGCACAGCTGCTCCATACCCGCTCGCTGTCTTGTTTACAAAGCTGCAGCAACGGTATGCCCACTGCCAATAGGATATGGGCACCACGAGCGCGGACCATGTCTGCAGCTATTTGGTGCCTGGGCTGGTGCCTGCCCACAGGGTTAGTAGAGCTCCAGCCTCCAGGAATCCACCTGCGGATAATTCAGTGAGGAGATGCAGGACCCCAACAGATCACTATATTTATCCAAAGCAGTGATCAGATCAGAGAATAGAATTCAATGCTGCCATCTTCTATACTACAGAAGAGGAATTGCAGGAAACATTCATATTTATCATCATGAAGTATATCAGGGAAAGATGTTTGCCAAGAAATTTGTAACAGAAATAGCCCATCAGTTCGCGCCTTGCAGCAGCATCAATTACTTTGTCCTTTTGTGCACTCTGTCTTTAAGCCATTGCATACTCTCTCATCCTGCCTGGGACATTAGTAATTGGTTCAGATTTTTCCCAACCAGTTCTAGAGCTAGGCCCTTGCCTGGGACATCAGTTCAAGTTCTGTGATCCTAGCCTTGAACATGTATACTGTGATTTTTTTTCTGGATTTAGTTCCATGAATTTTTGATACCCTTGAGGCAGAACTGATACCCAGGGTACAGAATATTACTACATGTTTTTTCAATCAAAACCTCCAAGATTGGCACTGAATAACTGTTACTTAAATGGCATAAAATAACTTGCATATATGTGAAAAGATCAACATGAATTTTGTGCAGGCCAGCTAACATCAACTGCATGATTAAGATGAATGCACACAGCACTCACCATGTGGCTATAGTCAGCGACAATAAGATTCTACTGTGTTACCCGGAGCTGAGATCTCATTCAGACAACAGATATTAAGTGAGACCGGAAAGAAGTGCTAAAAACAGGGGATAAACAATGGCCAATTGTTCATGACCACGAAGCTACTTGCATGTAACTTGCTGTATAAAGAATCTCTCATCTAGAAATATCATAGATTTAGATGTCCACCTTACTATACCAGAACCAAAAATAAATCTATGGCATAATCATATCCATCTTATGAGATGTATGTCCTGAAGAAATGCACTTAATAAATGATTTCAAATAAGTAGGACAAGTTACTGACAAAATTCTGAAGATTCCTCATTGCTGCTAACCAAATCCTCAGTTTTAAAATCAATAAGATTCTCGTGTGTTATGCATTTATAGATGAACACACACTGTCTCAGGTATAGCCTCGCGTGAACAGCAAGGCAGCAGGTGCTTAGTAGGTTCGGCATGGCCACGACACCAGGACAAGAAAAAATTGGAACGCAAGATTCAGGATTTAGGGAACCGATGAGGAACTAACCTGGAAAGGCACGAATGCATATGTCATTGTGTAGGGGCAGCGCCGACGAGGCCACTGGCCGCGGTGCCGGATCCGTTGTCTGTGGCGGCTTCCCCGAGGAGGTCTGGCCTAAAACCGCCGCCGCCATGAAATCGCATCGTCAGCTCGTCACTGGAGAAGGGAACGGGCCTGCTGGTGATGCTTCTGCGCCACGCTGCCGTTGGCCCTCACCTGAATTATGGTAGGCAGTACTTACGCTGCCTCATAGGAGAAGTCATAGGAGAACCCAGCTTCATGCATACGATTTTCACAAAAGAAAAGGCATAGGAAATATACCGGGAAAGCATGGTTTTCAACAGAAAAATGCATAGGAAATATATAGAGAAGTCATAGAAACATCAACCCAGCTCAGAAATGTACAAACATCAATCCAGCTTCATGCGTCAGAATAAATGGCATAGGAAATAAACCGGGAAAGTATAGCAAATCAGATTTTAATGTAAACCAGCATATATATAACACGAAAAAACTTTTGGGGCCACCGCTCTGCCACCAAGGTCCCTGTTGCTGGTATAGTACTCGAATCCAACAGCAGTCAGGAGGAAATTTGCATAAATATCGAATTTTGGGAACAAAACTCACTTCACCACTGAAAAAACTGAGGAAAATCACATAACCACACCTCACAACAAAAAACATAGAAAATAGTGAGGAAAATGAGAGAAACATGACCTACAGGCATATGCAACATTGTGTTTTTCTCTCATCTAAACTTGACGATGAGAGTCATAAAAACTAGTCTAGATGCACGGCACCTGCATCTGTTCTTTTTGTTGGCCTGTCCAATGTCCAATGACTCAGGTTCTGTAAATGAGCTACGGCACAGATCTCATATGCAAGAAAGACTAAAAACGTGCAAGAAGGATTTTTTTTCCACTCCGGGATGCAAACAGGCAAGAATCCTGCACACAAATTCCACCCTAAACCCTAAACTATTCAGAAATCATGCAGTAGCCAGCTGCGTCTGGGTCTTGCAAATCTGAAAAAAAAAAAACAAGCAGAAATCAATTTGTAGTAACAAAAGCTCAGATGCACAATAAAAATGGGAAAAATGATTCTTTCCACCGCAAGATACAAACAAGGCATTCTCCCGTGCTAGCGAGCAAGCGCGAAGGCCCCGGAAGGTGTCTGTATGCTTGAGATGGCAGCAGGTGCAAGGAAAGAACGAAAAGGAAAAAAAGTGCACAGAAACCATCGAGCTGCGAAATAAAATTTCTTTCACACGGAAGACAACCAACGATATAGATCTGTAAACACGTATACCATACATGAAACAATTTGGATGCAAGATTTGGAAATTGGGGGCACGGCTAGACACATACCAGACAAAGATGCAGAAGCAGATGCCCATGGGTGTCCAGTGCAGATTTGACGAGGGAGCGGCCTCAGGTAGCACAAGGGGTTCGCCGAGAGGAGGGGAGCTGACGCTCCCGCCGAGCGGGGAGGGTAGGCGACGGGGCCGGACCACGGCGCTGGATCTCACCCCACCACGCCGCTTGCCTTGTCCCCGGCGACGCACAGGAGCTCCACGCCAGCTACGAGCATGCTGCCTCCTAGCCTCCGCTCGCCGTCATATGATACATCCGGTGCAGCCGCGCCGGGGGAGGGCCGGAGATGCACCGAGCCGGAGAGGGTGGGGGCCGACGCCCCAGATTTGAATGGTGGGGAGCAGGGAGGGCCCACGCTCGACGCGGACGCCGAGGCCAAAGGTCGGCGCGGAGGGCAGCGGCGCTGGAAGGGACACCGGACGCAGGAGCGGGGGCCCAACAGCTGCCCCCGACGCTGTCGCCGTCGACGGCTGCTGCACCAGGTACATCTTGAGGTTGACAGCGCCGTCGCCCCCTACCATCATGCTGCCGTCAGATCCACTCCAATGGATCCAGACGGAGCGTGAAGGGGATGGGGAGCCCGACTAAGATCTGCACCGCCGTGCTTCCCGGAGCTGAAGCGTGGGGCCATCGACGTTGGGGAGGATCAAATCGCCGCGGAACCGCATGTCGCCTCCGAGGAACTCCGCTCCGGGAGGGGCCACGGTGGGCATTCTCTGACTGTAACATGGCCTGACCAGTCCTCATCGCGTGCGCCCAGGAAGCCCACCGACATCCAGGGAGGAAACTCTGCTCGCCGGCTCGATCTATTGACGCCGATGGGTAGCAAGGTGACCTTTCGCCGCAGCGCCGCCGACGGTTTGTGAGGAGAGAAAAGATCGGGAGCTGTGCTACGGAGGAAAATGAAAACCGCCCACCACGATCGGGTCTGCAATTTCATAATTTCTGGCCACTCATGATTTTCCTGTTACAAGATAGAGTTCCGGTTAGAACCAACAATTTCCGGTTGCGGGAGAGGGTTGGCCTGCCGTGGCCTAGCTGGTCCGGTCGGACGGGTGGACGACCAGCGTGTTAAATAGCTTATTTAACACCCTGGTGGGAAATAGGGAATCTATATATATATATATATATATACACACTAACAAAAGTGTCCGTGCGTTGCTACGGACTAATGTCATATCGATATATTATGTACGCTTTTATTACTATCTCTACCTATATATATATATATAATTATAAAGCAAGGATTGTTTCCGCGGTACGTCAGGATTGTTTCCGCGGTACGTCATAATTTTGCGAAACAACCCCTCATATTTTTGAGCGAGAGAGCACGCCGGTGAGCCACTTCGACGACATCTTGTTGCCGGCGTGGAGGAGTGGGACGGGGACGGCGCAGCCACCTGCGCGATTCGGCGCGGCCGCCGGCGAGGAGCGGCGATGGAGCGGCGCGGCGACGGGCGCAGGACGGCGACGACGCAGGGTCGACGGCGTGGAGGAGCAGAACGGGGCAGCGCGGCTACTGGTGCATGACGGTGCGGCCACGGGGGCGCGGGACGGCGCGGTGGCCGGTGAAGCTGGGCAGGGCTGCACGGTTGCCGGAGAGGAGCGGAACGGGGCGGCCGCCGACATCGGAGGCGCAATCCACACTCCGCTTCATAGGCCAAATTGATGTTTGCAGTTTTGTTGGTATGAATCATTCCTTGAGGCGAAGGGAGCAACACTTACCATTATAACTGCTTTGATGTTTGTGGTGTTGATGGGGAATTTTCCCTCTCGTCCCGGATTCTCAGCATGACGCTCAGAAGGTCGTCTTCTCCCTGCTTGTTATCTTCTCCCCAAGCATTATTCCCCACTCTCCACTCCTTCCGCCGTGTCTCGCACTCGTCGATGATTTTGTCTAACAATTCATCGACCTGCCGGTGCGCCCTTTGTATCCGACGCCTGACCCCGCTTATGGTGTCCACGAACCGGAGTGACGGGAATAGGTCCGAGACGCAGAAACCCTCGCCGTATCGTATAGTCACATCCAGGGCCGACAGGAACTGCTCCTTACGCTCGTTGCTGCAGCGATCGCCAAAAGTTGCCATGGCAGTGATGTTGTTCGCCCACGACATGATCATCCTGGTGAGGTTTACTGCCTGGCCGGCGGCAGCGGCGCCGCCGATTTCTCTAAGGAGAGACATGGTCTCCCTGTCCCGAATGGGAGCGAACTGCCTGACCTTGCACGCGCTGAGAAGCTCCACCGTGCAGAGCTTGCGCAGCACGCGCCAGTAGGCGCTGTAGGGAGCAAACCCTACGTCGAGGTTGTTGTAGCAGATGATCTCCATGACGAGCATGCTCGGCCGCGACGCGAAGCTCAGGTCCTTGGTCTGGAGCACCTCCCGTGCGGCCGCCGGCGAGGTTATCACGACGGTGTCGATCTGCCCCAGCCGCAGGTACATCACGGGGCCGTACTTGTCTGCCAGATCGCGAAGAGCGGCATGCGGCCGAGAGGTCAGCAGGTGGTGGATGCTTCCGAGGAAGGGGAGGCACCATGGACCAGGAGGCCGCCTCTTTCTCTACCTCTCCGAGGATCTCTGGCCCCTTGATGATGCTAGGATTAGGACGGAGATGAGGAGCAAGGAGAGGAGAAAGATTGTGCTTAGATCCATGATGGAATGGAATGGCACGGAACTCGTCTTAGCTATGTTTGGAGGTTTCCTGGAGTTGAGAGCAATGATGTTTAATTAGTTTTGTTAGCTGCCGCTGAGCTTTTATCGTTTCCACTTAGACCATTCTCAGTGAGGATTTCATCGGCATTAAATACAGTGTCATGTCAGCTTTTTTTGATGATGTGGCAAAGAACAAATGAAGAGAGAGATGAATTGAGTTTCATGGTGTTGAAACCCTGTGTACACTATTTTCAAGAAAGCCTGTGTCTTGCATGTAGTCTTGGAAACAACAAATAATGAAACTTTGCATTGAGAAGGGACTATTTCAACTATGAATTAAATGAACTTTTGCCTATGTGGTATCCTTGGAAACATAAATATGAAATGACCACTGAGAATGGCCTTACAGTTTCTTCAACTTGTTGGGAAGCATATGGCGGGCCAGGGTGTGAAAGTGTTATCTCCATTTGAGGAACAGGTCGTTTGCCTTCCCTTGGAAGGGATGTGGTTGGAGTACAGGATCCGGATCCAATAAATAATTCTGAACCTATCCAATCTTGGCTTAGTTTATCGCCATGTCAAATTCAAATCTCACCCGAGCTACGTGAGCAGGTACGGTACCCAGTATAAAGAATGGGTGTAATAACTAATAATAACAAAAGAATAAGAAATATGGGTGTACCAGTATATATAGCTGCTGTCATTATTAATCAGCATAGGTGTGTATTCATCAGAATATTCTAAATGGCAACCTTGCTTCTCAATATAGAACTTGCCGTTTTGTCAACGATAATGAAAACTAGCTATAGAGGTGCATTTTTGGCTGTCTAGTGTTGTTTACGTCACGGGGCCGGTGTATGTGTTTGCGGATTTGAAAACAATATATTCAAGTCAGACTGCAAAATCACGGATCTAATGAAGAATGATGTTACTGTGAGGGTGATTTTTGGATAATATATGCTACCAGTTGGGGAAATGGATTAACTATCCTAGCTATCTTAAGAGTATGAAAGGCACATTATTCCTATTAAAAAACTGAACCCGTCAAATAATGAGGGCTGCCAAATTAGGTATGAGATTAGCGCCATAGCCTGATAGTGCAACAACACCCGGCCCCGTGAGCGTCGCCAAGAGATTAGCTAAAAAGACTAGTTAAATTTACTAATTTAGCTACTCTCAAAAATAAATTTAACTAACAAATAACAGAGAAATCCAACAGATTCTGTAAAGATGGAGTGAGGTAGGCTAGTTAAAAATAGCTAGCGAATGAGGTGGGATAGAGAGCCACTAAATTTGGAGAGTCGTTTACATAGTTTGTTGGAAACGTTTTTCTCAAACAATAACTAAATTTAACTTTAGGAAACGATTTGGTTCCTGGAGATGCTAAGG
>OAMR01000225.1:1474921-1487242 GCA_900205405.1 Echinochloa crus-galli
TGCCGTTTTGTCAACGATAATGAAAACTAGCTATAGAGGTGCATTTTTGGCTGTCTAGTGTTGTTTACGTCACGGGGCCGGTGTATGTGTTTGCGGATTTGAAAACAATATATTCAAGTCAGACTGCAAAATCACGGATCTAATGAAGAATGATGTTACTGTGAGGGTGATTTTTGGATAATATATGCTACCAGTTGGGGAAATGGATTAACTATCCTAGCTATCTTAAGAGTATGAAAGGCACATTATTCCTATTAAAAAACTGAACCCGTCAAATAATGAGGGCTGCCAAATTAGGTATGAGATTAGCGCTATAACCTGATAGTGCAACACCCGGCCCCGTTCGCGCACGACAGTAAGCAGACAAAATCATTGCTCACAAAACTGCTTAGGCTGTTTATTAATACTTCATCACCTTGTCACTGCCTTAAAGCTGGCACAATATCATCAGCTTACAAAAAATCGATCGCCTCTTAAGAAAAGTTGCTAATACCTCAACGGTTGTGAATTGGACTTGGAGCCATCCAACCACACACATCTCTGGCCGGTCTCCTCTCCAATTATTCACAAGAACCAAAAAAAATATTATGAACCAAAGAGCTAGCTGCCGCGCCACACGTACTGCCTACGACTTGACCTTGATAGTGTGCTCCGACACCGACGACGAGGTGTCGACGGTCATCATGTGGACGGCGGCGCCCTTGAGCGACGGGTGGCTCACGGTGAACTTGTACTCGCCATGGGGGAGGTCGAGCTCCACTGCCCCATTGCCGTCGGTGGTGGCAGACGCGCGGTGCGTCTTCCACTCGGCGATGAGCTTGTCGATGAGGTCACCCACGGGGAGGTTCTTGAAGTTGTTGTCCGTGAGGCACATGACATAGCATCCCTTGGCGTGCCACGCCGCCCACATGACGATGCCGTCCACGTTGGGGTGTGAGAAGCCTTCCCTGAGCACCTGCTCCAGGAACTTCACCTGGTTGGGTGCCTTGGCCACGTCCACCTCGGTGAGCCACATGGGCATCTTGAGCTTGGCCAGCGTGTCCAGCGCGCTCCTCATGTAGGGGATGTTTGGCGTGGTGAAGTGGCTCTCCAGGCCGACGCCGAGCTTGAGCGCGGCGTTGCCGGGGTAGCTGCGGATCTGGTTCATCTTGGCCACGTACTTGCTGGGCACAGGGTTCGGGTCCCCGGGCTGCTCCAGCGTGTTGAACTCGTTCATGAACAGGACGGCGGTCTTGTCGATCTGCCCGACCTGGTTGTAGATCTGCGCCGACGCGCTAGGGCCGAACTTGCCCTCGAAGAAGTTGAAGTGGAGGTTCTCGTTCACCACGTCCCAGTGGATCACCTTGCCGGCGTAGCGCGACACCACGGACTTGAGGCGCTTCTGCATCGCCACCTTGAGCTGCGGGAGCGCCAGGGGCGTCACCCACTTCATCTGCGAGCTCTGGTCGTCCCAGAACACGTTGTGCCCGCGCACCTTGATGCCGTACTTCTGCACCAGCTTCAGCATGGCGTCCGCCACGCGGTAGTCCTCCTGGTTCTGGGTCCACTCCGTGCCGTACCACTTCATCTCGTTCTCGAAGGTGGCCACGGTGAAGCGCGACGTGAACCACTTCTCGTAGGCAGGGAGGTCAAGGACCTCGTGGGTGATGGCGTTGCCGAACGGGAACCCCAGCCGGAGGAGCTCGATGCTCACGTTGGCGTTCGCCATCGGCTTGTCGTCGGCGCCCTTGGCAACCAGCCGGACCGTGCTCCGCCGCGTCGCGTTGGCGGAGCGGCGGGCGTGGGCGTCCCACTCGTCGAAGCTGAAGGGCTGCAGCGAGACGCTGTCCACCCAGATGTCCACGGGGCCGTCGCTCTGCAGGGGTCATCATACCATATATATCGAAGAAGATCAGCGGCGAACATATATGCATTATTATTCATAGATATCGATCAGCTTTATATTGTACCTCAAAGTAGATCTCTCCGGGGCCGGAAGAGTAGGCGGTCATGCCTCCCTTGAGCATGCTCCAGCACCCGGAGCGGGCAACGACCGCGCCGGCGATGACGCGCTCGCCGTTGGGGGCCTTGACGACCGCCTTCACATGGGCCGTGCCGTTGGACACCTGCAGCCATGCTGACAGCGAGTAGTGCATGTCGCCCTGCATCTGGACTCTCTGGTAGACGCTGTGGGACGGCAGCAGCTTGCCGCTGCTGGACAGGTAGCTGCCGGCACCATGCACCACCGCAAACTTGTTGCCAGTTGGCGAGCGGCTCACGGCGGCCTGCATGTTCCGGTACGTCGACCAGCCCATCAGTCCGCTGTTGAACTCGCTGTTCTGGATGACGCCGCCGTTGTACAAGGGCTTCATTGGATCACGGAGGCACTGTATATTTTTTTTTGCCACAAAAATAAGCTAAGAATAAAGCATGTTTGCATCGATTCGAGCAAAACTTATGGAATGTCACATGATTTTGTGTCATCTCACTCATCCTTTCCTTTTCTTTTCTCGTGGACTTATTAGCAGACATGTAAAAAAAATCAAAGTAAACATAATAATGAACGCAAATCATAGACAGTAGAAAAAAACATTTGAAGTCAGATTCGAGGACAATATGGTTTTGCTGGATATTAAACATTTCCTCCCTGATTAGACCATATATATTTTAATAATCTAGAACATGAATTGAGACCAATTATTCTTGAGATGTTTATTTTTTATTTATTGTTTTGCCAATCTTCTTTGGGATCCATATATAGAACAGGATCATAGATGAATTTTTATGTTTAAACTTTGCCCGATTGAACATGATCTGAGCTGTTCAAATCTTTTATAGAAAATAATAGGATTGTGAACCTGTTCAAATAAAACTTTACGAAGCCTGATTGATTACATATTCTCAATTCTAAATTACTCACAAGAGATTATCTAAAATTACTCACAAGTTCAATTGAAAAATATCATCTTCAATATTTATTGAATTTTTTTGAAACAATAATATTTATCAAATTTACAATGTAGAAGTTATTTGATGTTCAGCATAACTTAATGGAAAAAAGTTATATTCATGTGGATGCCCTTGAAAGTTTTATAATTGTTCTGATGGATAGAAGTCATAATGGGGATAATTAAGCCGCAAGCAAATATATACGTGGATGTATCGGACAAACAACACAACTTGCCTCGATGCTTGCTGTGTGATCATATTCTACAGACAGCACCGTGCACCCTACAACACAAAAAAGACATACAATCAGCAGGTTGCCCCAGAAAATGTACAATCAAAATAGGAGGTAAAACACCAATTCTTCTTGCATTAGGAAGCATTGCACGCAAATATGAATGACAGCCGGCTCAACAAACTAACCTTGAAACAGAGCTACCAACAACAATGAGAGCACAAGCTTCTCCATGAGAATCCTCGTCTTGCGTTCCTCTCAGCTACCGGTGACGATATGACTTGTGAGAGGAGAAGCGAATATATAGCCATAAGCGCGGTGTTAGTGAGTGGTGAAGAGGGGTCTGTCTGTTAATTTGAATCGGTAGTACTTAGCGACAGAAGTGGTAAAACACAGAGAGACAGTCTTGTGAAATGAGTGGACGAAGCTTAGTAAGGATATTTATAGGCTTGTATACGGTGCATGGATACTACTACGTCGTCCATGCATATGTATGCAACTTAACATAGTTACGTACGTCATCTGCATTTGAGATCTGTCATTTCGTAGTTGATTTTCGTTGTTTAAATTCTTACAAAAACCATAATGCTAAATATAAAGTCGAACTGCTCACCAATAAATTGCTTTATACCTTCCTAATGGTCCAAAATCAAATTCAAGATAAATATGTTCTATGTACACCTTGGCAACCTTGTCGTTGAAATTTATTTGAATGTTAGGGCCTTTTCTTATTTTGGAAGGAATTATGATTAATTTAAAGATAGGTTCATGGGCATTCCTTCTGATTTTGGTAATCTTTGTAGAACTTTATAAATATAAATACACCAAGTGGAAAATTTGAGATCAATTCGGCTAAAGTAGAACAAAAGAAAATAAACGCGACTAACTGGGCCACGCACTTTCTTTTTTATCTTATGTTCTTTTTCCTCGGCCTATTTTGGACCAGCTACTGTGTGACCAAGAGCATCCAGAAAAGCTAGTCCCTACCGACGGAGTCCCAATTGCCAGAACTCTTATTTAACCTTGAGTCTACGTAAGGCGAAACCACAGAGGGTCTGTTTGGATGCAGTAATGAGCGAGGCTGCTGCGCTCAGGCTTCATTTCTGTCTCGGCATGTATCACCCATTTACCACATGTCCACCTATCTAAATATATATGCTCGTCACTCTCTCTTTCGAACATTTATTTTATATTTTTTTTATAAGGATCAGTAATTCAAAAAGATTTCTCTCTTAGTTTGACAATATTTTGAATATAAGGTATTGCTATAATTTCTTTTACCTTTTTTTTAGATAATGAAAAGTTTATTTTTGGCTTAAGTCATCCTCAAACTGAGAATGCATTAGTCCACAATTCTTACAATGGATGCCACCACAATAAAGAAAAGCACACATCTAAAAGGACATATAGCTAAGACATCCTATAATCACTAATAGAAAAACTCTAGTTCATGTAGTCGTTATGCAGCATTCCGACTTGTTACGTGATGTCGACTCCAAGAGGGACTTTCTTCGCCACATGTGGGTGAACACAGAACCGGAACTGGAGCCAAATCTAGTAAAGATGAAATAATAACTTCAACCACATAATGAAATCTGACCACCAAGCCGAGAATATACCGCCGTAACAGTCTCACCTCCCGCCACGAAGAGTGATTCCATAAGACACCGCCCACTGTTGGAGACATCGGATACGGAAGTGGCAACCAAGCCCTGAAGTGCAGCAACCAACGTTGAAGGCACGGACCTCCTACAGCCTGCACTTAGTGATCCTCCCAATACGACGTCTTCAGAAAGAAAACAACATCAAACAAACTTTTACCTACCAAGCTCCACATGATCCTTCGGTTCTCATATATGAGTAGATTAGGTTGAAAATAATCTAGTATATGTTTGATGGGCTTGATAAGATGAGTGTTTCCTTCATTTTTTAAGAGAATCTCATTTATGTTGGATTTACAATTTTTAGAAAACTCTGTACGATGGAACAAGACAAACGTTTGAAGTTCACATGAGTTCAAGGGCATTGTATTTATTTAAATCGTCATTTATTGCTAGTCTATCACAGCCACACATACTATTTTTTTAGCCCACTTTCTGTGCCGGTTTTCAAAAACCGGCAGCAAAGTTATCAGTGCCGGGTTGTAGGTAGGTGTACACTGCAACCATTGCAATCTGCACTTAAAAATGGATTTCAGTGCTGGTTTGTGGCTAAACCTGACAATGAAGATAGGGAGGGTTTTCACTGCTGGTTTAAAACATAAGCCACACTGAAACCCACTTTTAGTGCCGGCTTGTATCTGAAACCGACACTGATGAGCCTGGCATTATAGCATTTATAACTTTTCTATTTAAAGGCAGATGAAGACAAACTTTATATTAGAATTGTAGAGCTCAAGAAGGTCTAAAACTTTGTAGTTGAAAACTTTTTTCATTTGAATTAGTTTAGATGCCCAAATATTTTTATAAAATATATCACACTCATTAAACGATCTTAATGCAAACAAAGCCAACATCAAACGTGTAGTACTCTACGAGTTCTATAACTTTGTAGTTTATAAACTACAAGTCTATATATCTCACAAACACTTTCATTCATACCTATTTTATCTTTATATCCTTGAAATACTAGTTTTATTTTTAGATTAACTAAAAAATAATAATTGCTAAAAGTGCTCCAAAATTTATGGAAATTTGTATGAGTCATTTTTTTACGTTTATAATCTTGTCATGAAAGATTCATCACATTATAAGAAAACTAGAATGTACATTGTTTACAAACCCGTACATCTCCCACACTGTTGCATATAACTCACGAGAATTTGAAATTTTCACACACTAGATTATTATTTGTACTCGTATAGAATGGAATGATTCTTCACATCACTTAGACTCCATATACATAACTTGCCCTAGACGAATTTCAGATCTTTCATAGGTGATTTCCTATTTTCTAGGCATCAAATAAATTTATAGACACTTATTCTCTAATAATTTGAAACTGAACTACAGGTACCACAAATAATTCTAGGAATATCTTGCAAAAATGGTATCTAAGGATATATGCCATAAATAGACTCTAATCATGAAAACATATGAATATGAAAACTTTAGGTATAGATAATGATCACATTTATTTCTAGATTAATCAAAAATAGGGCGTGAGAATGATGTCAATGTTGTCACTATTGAGCAATTTAAATGTATTTATACATTTTTATTTGGAAATTTAACATGTAAACTAAATGCGTAGTATACAACAATCTAATTTGGGCATAGAGGCTATCCACTTGGGCTTGGGCTTTGACCTCAACAGCCTGCTGCCTGCTCTGCTAGTGGGAGTACAAATTCTATGCGCGACTCGAAACCCTAGCCTTTTTCTTCTACCCTCTAACTAGTAGAAAAACTCATATTTGTCCACGTACCTTTAGTATTGGACATAATAGACACGATACTAAAGCTGGCATGGAGCCATTTTAGTACTGGGTCTAAATTTCAAAGCCCCCAGTGTTGGACTTTAGGACCGATAATCCACTAGGGGGTTCCCAAGTGGTAGATTTGTATTAGGGAGTTAGCAGAGTTAGTAAGCAAGATGGTAACACAAGATGCAAGGTTTAGATAGTTCGACTACCAGAAGGTATAATACCCTACGTCCTCTGTTCGGTGTTTTTTTTTGTTGCTGGTGCTCGACAAAGCTTTAGGAAGCTGTGACGAGCTTTGTGGTTACAATGGATGGGATTATCCCTCGAGGAACGCCCTAGGACACCTTTTATAGGCCAACAGTCTAGGGTTTACAAGTTGGTTTCAATCTTACACCCTACTAGATTACAATAAGGAAACATGTCCGACTAGATTTCTACTTCTATTTTGTGATATCTGAACTCGATCTGCCAGACAGACCATAATCCTTGCTCGTTACGTCTTCGTCATGTTTGTCCAGAAACTCGGTGGTTCCTTGTGGGCCCGAGCCGACTGTCTTCCCTATTGATGGTGGACCCAGGGGTACCCATATTGCACAAGCCCCCGAGCAACATTTAGGCGTGTGGTGAACTATTGATGAAGATGCGAGGGCAAAGTAGTCGGCTGAAGAAGTTTCAACACTTGATTCTCCACAAGGGTGGCGATGCTAAAAAAAGAAATACCATCTGAATCTAAACGAGTACCATAGAGGCAAAGAATAACCATACTGCATGGTCATAGGGAGAGGGATGCAAGGCACGCTCCATATGCAGTAGCCCTCGAGCCTTGGGTTCATTAGAATAACTAGGCCAAGGATAAAAAGAATACCCTTAAAATTCCATCGAGTGCCATATAAGCAAAGGTTAATAATACAAGATGATAAGGTGTGTAGCCGGAATCAAGGCTTTCAAACCATAGACCAGGAAAAAGGCGTGTAGCCGGTAGCCCGGCTCTTCTAGGTTCACAGACCCCGGTCATACTACCTAGGGCACCTCTTTGGCCCACCTACCAGCACGTAGGGTTGATTGTGTCATGCATGTCCCTTTATACGGTGTCTAGGACCATCCCATTAGCTCTCTCGACTTGACCATTGCATCTGTTGTGCACTGAGGACGAGTAGTATACGTCATTATTGTTGTCTTGACAGAAATTCCAGGATTCATGCTCTGTAGAACTGTGGGCCTAAGTCGGTCACTATCCTATTTGTCATGCCAAATCGGTGTGTTATCTCCGCAATGAAAGTGACTGTTGTGGCCGACTTGGTATCTATGATGACCTTGTACTCAATCCATTTGGTGAACTTTTCCACCGCCACAAGTATAAGCTTGAAGCCGGCCGAAGCTATCTTGAATGGACCCACGTTATCGAGGCACCATATAGCAAAAGGCCAAGATCGTGGGATAGTTTTCAGAGCCTAAGCCGGTAGGAGCTTCTGCTTTTGAAAGAACTGGCAACCAGCGCAGCGTAGGACAAGTTCTTTAGCATCATTCAATGTTGTTGGCCAAACGAACCTCGATCTATAGGCCATGCCGACCAAGGTCTTGGCTGCTCATGTTTGCTACAAGTGCCTAAGTGGACCTCATGGAGGCGGTGTTCGGTAGAGTTGTGAGCCGATAATAACATAATTGGCCGTGCCTTTTCTTGGATATAATCAATAGGTATTCTTGTCATTAATATTTAGATCATGTTTACCATTATATGCAATTGATGCTTGATACTATGATTAATCCGTTAGACTAAATAGAAAACCCACACCGCTTCATTGTCGATTCACGGATTGATAAATACTGGATGAATACTTTATAGAAATAGCTATAGTGAACTGTTCACTGCAATACAACATCGGGATATTTAATTTTTTTTTGCTATCCTTACGGATGTCACTAAATCATACTCCCTCCATCTTGAAATACAAGGCATCCTGGCTTTCCTACATACACTGCAGAAGCTCTGTATCAGGATATGTGTCGCGGTATAGAGCTTCTGTAGTATCTAGAAAAGTCAAGATGTCTTCACTACGTGAAAACCTCAAATAGGAAACGCGGGATTGGTAACGGACTCACGAAGCCTGTTACAAGGTGCGACATCAGTAACGGGCGGAAACAACGACCGTTACCAATAAGCGTGTCAGGACCGGGCCCAGCCCCTGCACAACAACGCCCGTTACTAATAATGATTTCTGGTAACGGTCGTTGTTCGCGACCGTTACTAGTATTTTTTGTAACGGACATTACATACAACCGTTACCAATAATACTACCATCCGTAATGGTCGCTTAATGTCTGTTACAGGTTTGGACTAGTAGTAACGGTAGTTGTATTAGGCACTTAAAGCCCGTTACGTATCTTTGACTAGTGGTAACGATGTTAGGTTTCGCCAGTTAACGCCCGTTACTAGCTTCGGATGCCCGTTACCTTTGAAGGTAAACCCAATAAAGGTGATGTTTAGATGTTAGAATTGGAAGGTTGAATTAATTTGGGAGTAAGATGTCACTTCGTAATCATTGCGTCACTGTAGCATTTCGTTTGTATATGCAAAACATTATCCAAAAATTGATTAATTAGGCTCAAAATGTTCGCCTCGTAGAGTACAACAAAACTGTGCAATTAGTTTTTGATTTTATCTACATTTATTACTCAATGCATATTATCATATTTTGATGTGATGGAGAATTCCAACTTACCCCTTAACACAATTTGTCTTTTTTGTTTCTCCATGCACAAGATGAATTTTAATTTGAGACTTTGTTGGGAGGTAGTGAACACCATAATCTATATTAGAAAATATTTTACAAATTTTTCATCACTACTTTCTATATAATATTGTATTTTAAGTATAACTTTATTATTATATATATTACCCTATCAAAACAGCAACAAAAATTTTATGATATATTTTTTTAACATGTCTTATATTGTCTAATACCCTTAAAATTCCATCGAGTGCCATATAAGCAAAGGTTAATAATACAAGATGATAAGGTGTGTAGCCGGAATCAAGGCTTTCAAACCATAGACAGGAAAAAGGCGTGTAGCCGGTAGCCCGGCTCTTCTAGGTTCACAGACCCGGTCATACTACCTAGGGCACCTCTTTGGGCCCACCTACCAGCACGTAGGGTTGATTGTGTCATGCATGTCCCTTTATACGGTGTCTAGGACCATCCCATTAGCTCTCTCGACTTGACCATTGCATCTGTTGTGCACTGAGGACGAGTAGTATACGTCATTATTGTTGTCTTGACAGAAATTCCAGGATTCATGCTCTGTAGAACTGTGGGCCTAAGTCGGTCACTATCCTATTTGTCATGCCAAATGGTGTGTTATCTCCGCAATGAAAGTGACTGTTGTGGCCGACTTGGTATCTATGATGACCTTGTACTCAATCCATTTGGTGAACTTTTCCACCGCCACAAGTATAAGCTTGAAGCCGGCCGAAGCTATCTTGAATGGACCCACGTTATCGAGGCACCATATAGCAAAAGGCCAAGATCGTGGGATAGTTTTCAGAGCCTAAGCCGGTAGGAGCTTCTGCTTTTGAAAAACTGGCAACCAGCGCAGCGTAGGACAAGTTCTTTAGCATCATTCAATGTTGTTGGCCAAACGAACCTCGATCTATAGGCCATGCCGACCAAGGTCTTGGCTGCTCATGTTTGCTACAAGTGCCTAAGTGGACCTCATGGAGGCGGTGTTCGGTAGAGTTGTGAGCCGATAATAACATAATTGGCGTGCCTTTTCTTGGATATAATCAATAGGTATTCTTGTCATTAATATTTAGATCATGTTTACCATTATATGCAATTGATGCTTGATACTTGATTAATCCGTTAGACTAAATAGAAAACCCACACCGCTTCATTGTCGATTCACGGATTGATAAATACTGGATGAATACTTTATAGAAATAGCTATAGTGACTGTTCACTGCAATACAACATCGGGATATTTAATTTTTTTTTGCTATCCTTACGGATGTCACTAAATCATACTCCCTCCATCTTGAAATACAAGGCATCCTGGCTTTCCTACATACACTGCAGAAGCTCTGTATCAGGATATGTGTCGCGGTATAGAGCTTCTGTAGTATCTAGAAAAGTCAAGATGTCTTCACTACGTGAAAACCTCAAATAGGAAACGCGGGATTGGTAACGGACTCACGAAGCCTGTTACAAGGTGCGACATCAGTAACGGGGAAACAACGACCGTTACCAATAAGCGTGTCAGGACCGGGCCCAGCCCCTGCACAACAACGGCCCGTTACTAATAATGATTTCTGGTAACGGTCGTTGTTCGCGACCGTTACTAGTATTTTTGTAACGGACATTACATACAACCGTTACCAATAATACTACCATCCGTAACGGTAGCTTAATATCCCTGTCTCTTATACACATCTAATACCCTTAAAATTCCATCGAGTGCCATATAAGCAAAGGTTAATAATACAAGATGATAAGGTGTGTAGCCGGAATCAAGGCTTTCAAACCATAGACAGGAAAAAGGCGTGTAGCCGGTAGCCCGGCTCTTCTAGGTTCACAGACCCGGTCATACTACCTAGGGCACCTCTTTGGGCCCACCTACCAGCACGTAGGGTTGATTGTGTCATGCATGTCCCTTTATACGGTGTCTAGGACCATCCCATTAGCTCTCTCGACTTGACCATTGCATCTGTTGTGCACTGAGGACGAGTAGTATACGTCATTATTGTTGTCTTGACAGAAATTCCAGGATTCATGCTCTGTAGAACTGTGGGCCTAAGTCGGTCACTATCCTATTTGTCATGCCAAATGGTGTGTTATCTCCGCAATGAAAGTGACTGTTGTGGCCGACTTGGTATCTATGATGACCTTGTACTCAATCCATTTGGTGAACTTTTCCACCGCCACAAGTATAAGCTTGAAGCCGGCCGAAGCTATCTTGAATGGACCCACGTTATCGAGGCACCATATAGCAAAAGGCCAAGATCGTGGGATAGTTTTCAGAGCCTAAGCCGGTAGGAGCTTCTGCTTTTGAAAAACTGGCAACCAGCGCAGCGTAGGACAAGTTCTTTAGCATCATTCAATGTTGTTGGCCAAACGAACCTCGATCTATAGGCCATGCCGACCAAGGTCTTGGCTGCTCATGTTTGCTACAAGTGCCTAAGTGGACCTCATGGAGGCGGTGTTCGGTAGAGTTGTGAGCCGATAATAACATAATTGGCGTGCCTTTTCTTGGATATAATCAATAGGTATTCTTGTCATTAATATTTAGATCATGTTTACCATTATATGCAATTGATGCTTGATACTTGATTAATCCGTTAGACTAAATAGAAAACCCACACCGCTTCATTGTCGATTCACGGATTGATAAATACTGGATGAATACTTTATAGAAATAGCTATAGTGACTGTTCACTGCAATACAACATCGGGATATTTAATTTTTTTTTGCTATCCTTACGGATGTCACTAAATCATACTCCCTCCATCTTGAAATACAAGGCATCCTGGCTTTCCTACATACACTGCAGAAGCTCTGTATCAGGATATGTGTCGCGGTATAGAGCTTCTGTAGTATCTAGAAAAGTCAAGATGTCTTCACTACGTGAAAACCTCAAATAGGAAACGCGGGATTGGTAACGGACTCACGAAGCCTGTTACAAGGTGCGACATCAGTAACGGGCGGAAACAACGACCGTTACCAATAAGCGTGTCAGGACCGGGCC
>OAMR01000225.1:1518931-1532567 GCA_900205405.1 Echinochloa crus-galli
AAATGCAGGTCCATTTGAAGGTCCTGCTGGAGTTGTATTTTTGCTCCAAGCCTCTAAATTTTAGAGTAGAGGCCCCTGCTAGAGTTGCTCTTAGGTCAAGGCTCAAGACAAAGTAGAAGATGATGCAGTCCAGAGATGCCGGTACAGCATATTTCTGTGGGGAACCCCCGTTGTTTCATAGACACAACAGAAGTCTATAAATAACCTGAGATTGTTTGCGACCACACGTTACCTCTTCTTCCGGAGAGTATACTACTGATTCAACAAAGTAACAGACACACCACTCTTCGCCAAGCACTAACCTTATATATGTTCATTCGCCTCTCTCCGGTGACATCTTCTTAATTGTAAGTGTTAGAGGCTAAAAAAAATGAAGGTTCACATGGAGAAGCTGGTGCTTTCTCTGTTCTGCGTTGGTTTCTTCCAAGGTTCGTTGATCTAACTCAAACTGTTGCCGATCTACAAGAAAATTGCGTTCAGATAATGCCGAGTAGTAATTTATTCTTTCTTCTCTGTTTATTAGATTATTATTCCTGTCGTGTTTCTACACACCCTTATGTTTCGTTTTCTTTTTTGCTGATATGATAATTTTTACATGTAACTAAGTAGATGTTTATTTCTTTGATGCAGGATCCATGGTCTATTCCGTTGAATATGATCATACAGCAAGCATTGAGGCAAGTTTTGTTATTTCTCCTTCCTACACCGACCTCTCTTCCAAGAAAAATACAATTGTCAATGATGTCTAGTGGCAGAATATACAAATTATCTTTTAAACTGCTAGGAAAATCACAGATAGAAAATGCCAATCGCTTTCTTATTGATTGAGAGTAACTTCTCAGTTCTCATTAGACTATCTGAAAAATTCTAAATTGATGTTTTCAGTTCAATCTATGTTCAATTAATAGATCAGAAAGCTTCATTATAAGTCTTAACAACAAGTTCATTAATTAGATCCAGTTAATCTCAGGGAAGTAAAATTCAAACATCCCATTCGTTATTTTAAGTTCCTCTGTACTGGTGAAATGGTCTTAAGAGTCATGGCTGTGTTTAGTTCCAAAATCTCTCTCCAAACTTCACTATTCACCTATCACATCAAATCTATCGCCTAATGCATGGAGCACTAAACGTGGGTAAATAAAAAAAACTAATTACATAGTTTTGATGTAGACGAGACGAATCTTTTCAGCCTAATAAGGTCATGGTAGGACAACGATTACTACAAACAAACGAAAAGTATTACAGTGCGCTACAGGAGTTCGATGTGACATTTCGACCGCCTTTTCGCGGGAGTAAACACACCCATGTTGAAAAGGTCAAATTAACACACAAATAATTCTCTTCTGATCGATTTGCCCCCACATTGCAGTGCCTTCGCGAGCCGATGAAGCCCCTGTACAACGGCGGTATCATCCAGAACGGCGAGTTCAACAGCGGCTTGATGGGCTGGTCCACGCACCGGAACATCAAGGCCGGCGTGCGCAGCTCGCCGTCCGGCAACAAATTCGCCGTGGTGCATGGCGTAGGCGGCACACTGTCCACGAGCGGTAACATTCTACCGTCTCACAGTGTCTACCAAAGGGTCCGGATGCATCGCGACACCCACTACTCGCTATCCGGTACTGCGAACAACAGGCCATGCACGTACATTGATCCAGGCAGCACGCGTCCATATGTGCGTGCGTTGTTCATCTTCCTAATCGATCCGTGTTCTTCCTGCGCTCGCAGCATGGCTGCAGGTGTCCGCCGGCTCAGCCCACGTGAAGGCACTCGTCAAGGCCCCCAACGGCGAGCACATCACCGCTGGCGCCGTCGTTGCCCAGTCCGGTTGCTGGAGCATGCTGAAGGGAGGCATGACCGCCTACTCTTCCGGACACGGAGAGATCTTCTTCGAGGCACGTGTATATAAATCTCAATTATATATACGTGCATAGCAATAATGATATTGGAAGAGGATGCTAATTAAGATCTGCGTGGACTTGCAGAGCGATGCGCCCGTGGACATTTGGGTGGACAGCGTCTCGCTGCAGCCATTCTCCTTCGACGAGTGGGACGCGCACGCCCGCCGATCCGCCAACACGACCCGGCGGAGCACCATCAGGTTGGTGGCCAAGGGCGCCCAAAACAAGGCGATGGCGAATGCCACCGTGATGGTCGAGCTCCTCCGGTCTGGGTTCCCGTTCGGCAATACGATGACCAAGGAGATCCTCAACCTCCCCGCCTACGAGAAGTGGTTCACGTCGCGCTTCACCGTGGCCACCTTCGAGAACGAGATGAAGTGGTACAGCACCGAGTGGAACCAGAACCAGGAGGACTACCACATCCCGGACGCCATGCTCAAGCTCGCCAACAAGTACGGCATCAAGGTGCGCGGGCACAACGTGTTCTGGGACGACCAGAACTCGCAGATCAGATGGGTGAGGCCCATGAACCAGGAACAGCTCAAGGTGGCGATGCAGAAGCGCCTCAAGTCCGTCGTGTCGCACTACGCCGGCAAGGTGATCCACTGGGACGTGGTGAACGAGAACCTCCACTTCAACTTCTTCGAGGGCAAGTTCGGCCCTAGCGCGTCGGCGCAGATCTACAACCAGGTCGGGCAGATCGACCACAACGCCGTCCTGTTCATGAATGAGTTCAACACGCTTGAGCAGCCCGGGGATCCCAACCCGGTGCCCAGCAAGTACGTGGCCAAGATGAACCAGATCCGCAGCTACCCCGGCAACAGCGGGCTCAAGTTCGGTGTCGGCCTCGAGAGCCATTTCTCCACGCCCAACTTCCCCTACATGAGGAGCGCGCTGGACACGCTCGCCAAGATGAAGCTGCCCATGTGGCTCACCGAGGTGGACGTTGTCAAGGGCCCTAACCAGGTGAAGTTCCTGGAGCAGGTGCTCCGGGAAGGGTACGGTCATCCCAACGTGAACGGCATGATCATGTGGGCGGCGTGGCACGCCAACGGATGCTACGTGATGTGCCTCACGGACAACAACTTCAAGAACCTCCCTGTCGGCAACGTCGTCGACAAGCTCATCGCCGAGTGGAAGACGCATAAGACGACCGCCACCACTGATAAGAATGGCGTGGTGGAGCTTGACCTCCCTCATGGTGAGTACAATTTCACCGTGACGCACTCGTCGGTCAAGGGTGCCACCATCCACACCATGACGGTGGATGCTGCTTCGTCGGCGTCAGACCATACCATCACCGTCAAGGCGTAGGAATTTTCACGTCTGCCAGATATTTAGTGATTCTTTTTCTTTTTTGCTCTTTGTAAATAATTGGACAGGAAGATCTAAGGTTGATGACCAGAGAATAGTCACATGGAGATCCTCATCAGGAATAGGAGTCTTCGTTCGGTATTTTCGGTCGGCAAATATGCTGATACATTTCAAAATGTATTTTGGTATATTAACTACAACATATGTATAGGAGTAGTATATTCTAAATACTAAGACCAATCCATGATAGAGTAACTTAGATCAGACAATATAACAGAATCTAATCCCATTACACTAGTAGACAACTAGCTTTCTATCCACCTCTTTAGTCCCAGAGGGAATTGGGGCCGGTACTAATGTGAGCATTAATCCCGGCTCCCAATGGTACGTGGGGCGGGGGGCCTTTAATCTCGGGGCTGAGACTAAAGGCCCCCTGCTGTTGACGCAAAATATGCAGCTCGCGCCAAGCACACAGCAAGCCGAATCAGCTGGCTTCACACGTGGCCCTGGCTTTCGAATTCCGGAGGCGTGCCAGTCAGTTTGCCTGAAAACTAACAAAGGGATAAAAACGTTTAGATCAAAACCTGGAACGTGCCGGGTGAAACCAGACAGTTCCATATTTACGGCGCTGAAAGCCAGTCTTGAAAGACATATAGCTACGGACAAAGCTATCTGTCATATCTCGGGGCATCATTCGGCAACCGGTGAAAAGCATGTAAGAATCACACTGCCGAACGCACAGCATCAGCATGACGTAAGATCGGTCTTTAAATAAACAAAGAAAAAACAGGTATATCCTTGACCGATTAACGAAGATAGGCATAATATGAGAATGAATAAAGGGTGAAACATGATCATAAATTCGCAGTAAACAAGGAATGCATAGGCCGAAAGCAGCACCCGTCAAGCATGGCAACAAACGAGTTAATCCACCGCATGATACAACCCGTTTGAGGCCACACCACCAATCAGATTAGATCAATCCACCGCATGATACAATCTAACCATGAAAAGCTAAAAGCATTCAGTGTCTAATACGAACCCATAACACAGTCACGAATTTACACTGAAACAAGAATGCATAGGCCGAAAGCAGCACCCGTCAAGCATGGCAACAAACAAGTTAATCCACCGCATGATAAGACTTGTTTGAAACCACACCACTAATCAGATTAGATCAATCCACCGCATGATACAATCTAACCATGAAAAGCTAAAAGCATTCAATGTTTAAATACGAACCCACAACACAGTCGCGAATTTACATTGAAAAAAGAATGCATAGGCCGAAAGCAGCACCCGTCAAGCATGGCAACAAACAAGTTAATCCACCGCATGATAAGACTTGTTTGAAACCACACCACTAATCAGATTAGATCAATCCACCGCATGATACAATCTAACCATGAAAAGCTAAAAGCATTCAATGTTTAAATACGAACCCACAACACAGTCGCGAATTTACATTGAAAAAAGAATGCATAGGCCGAAAGCAGCACCCGTCAAGCATGGCAACAAACAAGTTAATCCACCGCATGATACAACTCGTTTGAGGCCACACCACCAATCAGATTAGATCAATCCACCGCATGATACAATCTAATCGTGAAAGGCTAAAAGCATTCATTGCCCAATGCAAACCCACGAACACACGTTCACTCGTGAGAGCACTACCGAATGCGGCTATTTAGCCGAATCGGGGTCCATGGCGAAGGAACAAGCCTGATCGATAAAGATAGATCTATCAGATCGAATCGAATTCTAATCCACCGGATGATTAGCTCTAAGACGACCCAAAAACCTGCATCTACCGCATGATACCCGGTTCTGTCAAGATCTACACGATACCGACAAGCTCGAACCCGCGACACGTGGCAACCTAGATCGGTTTCGGTTTCGGCTATGAGAGGATAAATCGTCGCATCGTAAAGCAAAGCCGACTCTAGCCGATCTAGATTGGGCAAAGGTGTGTTGCATGAATTAAGCACAGAGTAAAAACGAAGCAACACGGGGTAACTTAATGAATCTGTTAGATCTTGCCGAAATCTAACAGAGCCGATAACTTGGTCCATACTAGATCTTAGCCCACCGCATGGCTCATGACCTAACAGAGGAACCTTCTTGAGACCACAACTTAAATCCACCGGATGATACTAAGCATGGTAACAAGACTACTTGCATCAAAGCTTAAATCCACCGCATGATACTAAGCATGATACAAGGTTGCCGGTACTTACGGAGGTCGACGGATCGATGACTCCTCTCGAAGAACTCGACGACTCGACTAAAGGACTCGATGTTGGCACGGGGCCGGTTTGTTGTATGATTGATTGTCCCCTTTCACAACTGCCATGGGTTTATATTTATACCCAGGTCTTGATACAACTCCTAGTCGGACACGACTACAACACTTGTTTCTAAAAATAAATGACGAATCTTCGTGCCCATATTGCGTTCCTTGTTCGAACCGGCCTTTTCCTTATATTGATCCACGTCATCATGCCTTCCCGAATGCTACCGCTTTCGCCTGCGGAACTATGCCTCTGCCGAATGACGACGCGTTCCCGACCGCAGAGCGTTATTGCCGAATACTTCAGAGAAAGCCCCTTAGCCGAATGGTATCCTTCCACCAAATCCGGCCCACACGTCAGCCTCTTCCTGGTGCTAAATTTTGGTGTTAACACATGCCCCTTCAATTTCGGGATAAAGGATACTTTTATCTCGGAATTGACCAGGAATCCCCAACACTTCAAGCTGAATCTGTTCGACATTCGCTTTCCGCTTCCGAATCCTCGGAGCGCGCCTTCCAAACTCAAATCCTAGTTCGTTGCATCTTTCAAGCTCCAATCTTCAAATGGCGAACCAAGATCTTGCCCTCCAGGTAAGCTTTCAATCCCTCAAGCACATTCGGCATTACTCTTTTCGAGCTGCATTTTAACTTAAATTTCTTCTCATCCCCTTCCATTCTTGATAGGCCCTAGCTGCCGAAATCCTCATCCCTGTTGAGGAAAAAGCTCCATCCTACTTCCTCGGCCCTGTAGGAAATTCAGATCCTTCCGAAATCATTGCGGCCGAATCTCAGAGGATTCCTTTCAAGATTCATTGACAAAACCTCATGAGTGGCAAGACGCCTTCAAGAACTGGCCCTTGCCCCCAATTGCCGGCTGGAGAAATTGGTACAAAAGAATGTCTGATGATAAAAGCCCCAAACCACAGAACTGGGACCAACTGTGTATTTCTCATTGCCTGGAGCTGTCACTAGCCGAAACACCAAAGAACGAGAACCTTCTGATTGCAGCTTGCCACTTTTGGTCCAATGGTGCAAATGCTTTTCTTTTCGGCCATGGCCCAATGTCCCCCACTTTAGCTGATGTCTACATGATGACCGGCCTGAACATTACAGGAACTGTATACCCATATGGCCACAAAGGTTCTTCCAAGCAGACAGGAGTAAAAACAGGGGTTGGAACAAGAAATGCATAGGCCGAAAGCAGCACCCGTCAAGCATGGCAACAAACAAGTTAATCCACCGCATGATACGACTTGTTTGAGACCACACCACTAATCAGATAAGATCAATCCACCGCATGATACAATCTAACCATGAAAAGCTAAAAGCATTCAGTGTCTAATACGAACCCATAACACAGTCACGAATTTACACTGAAACAAGAATGCATAGGCCGAAAGCAGCACCCGTCAAGCACGATAACAAACAAGTTAATCCACCGCATGATACGACTCGTTTGAGGCCACACCACCAATCAGACTAGATCAATCCACCGCATGATACAATCTAACCATGAAAAGCTAAAAGCATTCAGTGTTTAATACGAACACACAACACAGTCACGAATTTACATCGAAACAAGAATGCATAGGCCGAAAGCAGCACCCGTCAAGCACGATAACAAACAAGTTAATCCACCGCATGATACGACTCGTTTGAGGCCACACCACCAATCAGATTAGATCAATCCACCGCATGATACAATCTAACCATGAAAAGCTAAAAGCATTCAGTGTTTAATACGAACCCACAACACAGTCACGAATTTACATCGAAACAAGAATGCATAGGCCAAAAGCAGCACCCGTCAAGCATGATAACAAACAAATTAATCCACCGCATGATACGACTTGTTTGAGACCACACCACTAATCAGATTAGATCAATCCACCGCATGATACAATCTAACCATGAAAAGCTAAAAGCATTCAATGTTTAAATACGAACCCACAACACAGTCGCGAATTTACATTGAAACAAGAATGCATAGGCCGAAAGCAGCACCCGTCAAGCATGGCAACACACAAGTTAATCCACCGCATGATACGACTCGTTTGAGGCCACACCACCAATCAGATTAGATCAATCCACCGCATGATACAATCTAACCATGAAAAGCTAAAAGCATTCAATGTTTAAATACGAACCCACAACACAGTCGCGAATTTACATTGAAACAAGAATACATAGGCCGAAAGCAGTACCCGTCAAGCATGGCAACAAACAAGTTAATCCACCGCATGATACGACTCGTTTGAGGCCACACCACCAATCAGATTAGATCAATCCACCGCATGATACAATCTAACCATGAAAAGCTAAAAGCATTCAATGTTTAGTACAAACCCACAACACAGTCGCGAGTTTACATCGAAACAAGAATGCATAGGCCAAAAGCAGCACCCGTCAAGCATGATAACAAACAAGTTAATCCACCGCATGATACGACTCGTTTGAGGCCACACCACCAATCAGATTAGATCAATCCACCGCATGATACAATCTAACCATGAAAAGCTAAAAGCATTCAATGTTTAGTACGAACCCACAACACAGTCGCGAATTTACATTGAAACAAGAATACATAGGCCGAAAGCAGTACCCGTCAAGCATGGCAACAAACAAGTTAATCCACCGCATGATACGACTCGTTTGAGGCCACACCACCAATCAGATTAGATCAATCCACCGCATGATACAATCTAACCATGAAAAGCTAAAAGCATTCAGTGTTTAATACGAACCCACAACACAGTCACGAATTTACATTGAAACAAGAATGCATAGGCCGAAAGCAGCACCCGTCAAGCATGGCAACAAACAAGTTAATCCACCGCATGATACAACTCGTTTGAAGCCACACCACCAATCAGATTAGATCAATCCACCGCATGATACAATCTAACCATGAAAAGCTAAAAGCATTCAATGTTTAGTACAAACCCACAACACAGTCGCGAGTTTACATCGAAACAAGAATGCATAGGCCAAAAGCAGCACCCGTCAAGCATGATAACAAACAAGTTAATCCACCGCATGATACAACTCGTTTGAAGCCACACCACCAATCAGATTAGATCAATCCACCGCATGATACAATCTAACCATGAAAAGCTAAAAGCATTCAATGTTTAGTACGAACCCACAACACAGTCGCGAATTTACATTGAAACAAGAATGCATAGGCCGAAAGCAGCACCCGTCAAGCATGGCAACAAACAAGTTAATCCACCGCATGATACGACTCGTTTGAGGCCACACCACCAATCAGATTAGATCAATCCACCGCATGATACAATCTAACCATGAAAAGCTAAAAGCATTCAATGTTTAGTACAAACCCACAACACAGTCGCGAGTTTACATCGAAACAAGAATGCATAGGCCAAAAGCAGCACCCGTCAAGCATGATAACAAACAAGTTAATCCACCGCATGATACGACTCGTTTGAGGCCACACCACCAATCAGATTAGATCAATCCACCGCATGATACAATCTAACCATGAAAAGCTAAAAGCATTCAATGTTTAGTACGAACCCACAACACAGTCGCGAATTTACATTGAAACAAGAATACATAGGCCGAAAGCAGTACCCGTCAAGCATGGCAACAAACAAGTTAATCCACCGCATGATACGACTCGTTTGAGGCCACACCACCAATCAGATTAGATCAATCCACCGCATGATACAATCTAACCATGAAAAGCTAAAAGCATTCAATGTTTAGTACAAACCCACAACACAGTCGCGAGTTTACATCGAAACAAGAATGCATAGGCCAAAAGCAGCACCCGTCAAGCATGGCAACAAACAAGTTAATCCACCGCATGATACAACTCGTTTGAGGCCACACCACCAATCAGATTAGATCAATCCACCGCATGATACAATCTAACCATGAAAAGCTAAAAGCATTCAATGTTTAAATACGAACCCACAACACAGTCGCAAATTTACATTGAAACAAGAATGCATAGGCCGAAAGCAGCACCCGTCAAGCATGATAACAAACAAATTAATCCACCGCATGATACGACTTGTTTAAGATCATACCACTAATCAGATTAGATCAATCCACCGCATGATACAATCTAACCATGAAAAGCTAAAAGCATTCAATGTTTAGTACAAACCCACAACACAGTCGCGAGTTTACATCGAAACAAGAATGCATAGGCCGAAAGCAGCACCCGTCAAGCATGATAACAAACAAATTAATCCACCGCATGATACGACTTGTTCGAGACCGCACCACCAATCAGATTAGATTAATCCACCGCATGATACAATCTAATCATGAAAAGCTAAAAGCACTCAATGTTTAGTTACGAACCCACAACACAGTCACGAATTTACATCGAAACAAGAATGCATAGGCCGAAAGCAGCACCCGTCAAGCATGATAACAAACAAGTTAATCCACCGCATGATACAACTCGTTTGAGGCCACACCACCAATCAGATTAGATCAATCCACCGCATGATACAATCTAACCATGAAAAGCTAAAAGCATTCAATGTTTAGTACAAACCCACAACACAGTCGCGAGTTTACATCGAAACAAGAATGCATAGGCCGAAAGCAGCACCCGTCAAGCATGATAACAAACAAGTTAATCCACCGCATGATACAACTCGTTTGAGGCCACACCACCAATCAGATTAGATCAATCCACCGCATGATACAATCTAACCATGAAAAGCTAAAAGCATTCAGTGTCTAATACGAACCCACAACGCAGTCACGAATTTACACTGAAACAAGAATGCATAGGCCGAAAGCAGCACCCGTCAAGCATGATAACAAACAAGTTAATCCACCGCATGATACAACTCGTTTGAGGCCACACCACCAATCAGATTAGATCAATCCACCGCATGATACAATCTAACCATGAAAAGCTAAAAGCATTCAGTGTCTAATACGAACCCACAACACAGTCACGAATTTACATCGAAACAAGAATGCATAGGCCGAAAGCAGCACCCGTCAAGCATGATAACAAACAAGTTAATCCACCGCATGATACAACTCGTTTGAAGCCACACCACCAATACGCTGCATTAAGCATGTCATTTGCAAGCATGGGGTCAACTAAACCTAAGTTCATAGATTGAATAACTAGCCAAATTGGATTTCTCAACTTGAAAACATTTCAAGCATAAATTTTAGAGACATCAAATGTAAGCATACGGAATGAGAGTATATATGTAGTACTACTAGCAAAAGGTGTTTTTATTCAGGCAAAAGGAGGGAAAGTGGCACCTTAAAAGACTCAAAAATGCCGAAACCTGACGAAACTGAATCATGTTGCCTCGCTATCCATCCTCACTTCTGCAAGCACGCACAAGGATGCCAATGAATATTCTGGCTTTACCCTGAATTATGACGGACTTTTCGCAAAACTTATGTTTCAGATATGCTTTGTCATCCAAATACAGATTCAGTGAATATACTTTTGACTTGAAAATCAATTTTTAAATCAACAAATATCGTGGAGAGAGGAAAGGTAAGTGGACAGGCATGTAGTTGTAGCAACAGACTTATAGTTCTGCTTCTGCACCAACCACACCATTGTTTATGCCACTGCATCAGTTTCACTGGCTGTCCTCTTCGTTTGACTTATCAACCACCAGCTAGCAGTACTTTTCTCTCAGAATAAATCAGCACTGGCCACCAGCCACCAACCAGGCAGCAGTATTTTTCTCTCAGCACAAACCAGCACCAGCCACCAGCCGGCTCAACAGTAGTGCAAACTGCAAAGAGAAGCTACCAGTGATGCGCAGCGCTGGGGACATCACAAATAAATCCACCCCCTCACTTCCAAAACAATTCAGTTGTTCACTTCACAGTCGAAGCAGCGGCCACAGAAAAAGAGCGTGCGCCAACGCATCCAAACAAGCTCAGAAGCCATGCACGCCACAACAACCAAGCTCCTCCTGGTCTTCGTCTCCATGTGCACGCTGATCATCTCCCACGCATCATCCCTGCGCTTCCACTACATCAACTCCCACAACTTCACCACGAAGACGACCACCCCGCCGTCGTCGTCCTCCGCTCACCGCAGCCGCAGCCGCAACCCTTCGCTCGCCTTGGTGCACCGCGACGCGATCGCCGGCGGCGGCGCGACGTACCCCTCGCGCCGCCACGCGGTGCTCGGCCTCGTCTCCCGCGACATTGCCCGCGTCGAGCACCTCGCGAGCCGCCTGTCCCCGACGACGTACCAGCCGGCGGACCTGGGCTCCGAGGTGGTGTCCGGCCTCGACGAGGGCAGCGGCGAGTACTTCGTCCGCGTCGGCGTCGGCTCGCCGCCGACGGAGCAGTACCTCGTCGTGGACTCCGGCAGCGACGTCATCTGGGTGCAGTGCAAGCCGTGCCTGCAGTGCTACGCGCAGGCCGACCCGCTCTTCGACCCCGCCTCGTCGAGCACCTTCTCCGCCGTGCCGTGCGGCTCCGCCGTCTGCCGGACGCTCGCCACCTCCGGGTGCGGCGACGCCGGCGGGTGCCAGTACGAGGTGTCCTACGGCGACGGGTCCGACACCAAGGGCGTGCTGGCGCTCGAGACGCTCACGGTCGGGGGCACGGCGGTGGAGGGCGTCGCCATCGGCTGCGGCCACCGCAACCACGGCCTCTTCGTCGGCGCGGCCGGGCTGCTGGGCCTCGGCTGGGGCCCCATGTCGCTCGTCGGGCAGCTCGGCGGCGAGGCGGGCGGCGCGTTCAGCTACTGCCTGGCGAGCCGCGGCCCGGGCGGCGGCTCCAGCGCCGCCGACGCCGGGTCGCTGGTCCTGGGCCGGAGCGAGGCGGTGCCGGAGGGCGCCGTGTGGGTGCCGCTGGTGCGCAACCCGCAGGCGCCGAGCTTCTACTACGTCGGGCTGTCGGGGATCGGCGTCGGGGACGAGAGGCTGCCGCTGGAGGACGGGCTGTTCCGGCTGGCCGACGACGGCGCCGGCGGCGTGGTGATGGACACGGGCACGGCGGTGACGCGGCTGCCGGCGGAGGCGTACGCGGCGCTGCGGGACGCGTTCGCGGGCGCGGTGGGCGCGCTCCCGCGGGCGCCGGGCGTGTCGCTGCTGGACACGTGCTACGACCTGAGCGGGTACACGAGCGTGCGCGTGCCCACCGTGTCCTTCTACTTCGACGAGGGCGCGGCGCTGACGCTGCCGGCGAGGAACCTGCTGGTGGAGGTGGACGGCGGGATTTACTGCCTGGCGTTCGCGCCGTCGTCGTCGGGGCTCTCCATTCTGGGCAACATACAGCAGGAAGGGATCCAGATCACCGTCGACTCGGCAAACGGATTCATTGGCTTTGGGCCCAACACGTGCTAGATCGACGCGCAGCCGTATTGCCGCCATCAAGCTACTGCAAGTCTGCAACTGCAAGCTTATTTTCCTTTGTGTATGTACTCGTCTTGTGGCGTACATGTGCTTGCTAAATGTAGGCATACGGAATGAGAGTATATAGTACAGTGTATATACACTAGCAGTATAGTATATATAATATAAATTGAGGCTGTACTGGAGAGAGTGTGGCAACTGCCAAATGTCTATTGTTGGCCTTCATCCGGAGCACCCTGCAGGTTCAGAACTTCCATTGCGTTCTGAACTTCTGATTCAGCAATAGAACAGTCTGAACGTTGAGAATGGGTGCAGTACTGAACTGGTGCAGTTTTGCCAAGAAATGGAGAGGGAATGCCAGGGAGGCACTCGATGTACACGGGACCATATTGGGCGGCAAGTCGCTGTTGCTGCTTGAGTGAATGAGGAGGTTTGAACGTTCGGTGTAAGTATAAAAAAAACGTTCGGTGCTTGAGTTGGTTAGCTCAGCATCCGGTTTTTCCCCAAGGAGCACGTCTTCTTCGCTTTGACCGGCTTGGCTTTCCCATGCACGGTCAGTTGCCGTTACATATAGAGAGGATCTGAGATTCCCAGTGAATTGAATTACAAGCCAGGACGAGTCATGTTCAAGCTTTACTTCTCTGTACAAATGTACCAACTGATGCACACGACCATGCAGATTTCTGGGGATCTCATTCACTCCCTTGTGCTTCACATTTTGCTTTGCTGATTAGTGGTTAGCCAGGTACCGTGCAGAGTTTGTAATTGCAATGTATTGTTTCCATCTCTTT
>OAMR01000225.1:1533122-1563005 GCA_900205405.1 Echinochloa crus-galli
GTGAATTCAGCTTTGAATCTGGATGCACTGATGTAGTTCTGTCAAGATCTACACGATGCCGACAGGCTTGAACCCGCGACACGTAGCAACCTAGATCGGTTTCGGATTCGGCTATGAGGGGGTAAGTCGTCGCACCGTAAAGCAGAGCCGATTCTAGCCGATCTAGATTGGGCAAAGGAGTGTTGCATGAATTAAGCACGGAGTAAAAACGAAGCAACACGGGGTAACTTAATGAATCTGCTAGATCTTGCCAGAATCTAACAGAGCCGATAACTTGGTCCATACTAGATCTTAGCCCACCGCATGGCTCATGACCTAACAGAGGAACCTTCTTGAGACCACAACTTAAATCCACCGGATGATACTAAGCATGGTAACAAGACTACTTGCATCAAAGCTTAAATCCACCGCATGATACTAAGCATGATACAAGGTTGCCGGTACTTACGGAGGTCGACGGATCGATGGCTCCTCTCGAAGGACTCGACGACTCGACTAGGGACTCGATAGGTGGCGCGTGGCCGGTTTGTTGTGTTGATTGATTCGATTATGTCTATTACAATTTCCATGGGTTTGTATTTATACCCAGGTCTTGATACAACTCCTAGTCGGACACGACTACAATACTTGTTTCTTAAAATAAACGACGAATCTTCGTGTCCATATTGCGTTCCTTGTTCGAACCGGCCTTTTCCTTATACTGATTCACGTCATTACGCCTTCCCGCATGTTATCGCCTTTCGCCCGCGGAATAATGCCTCTGCCGAATGATGACGCGTTCCCGACCGCAGAGTGCCTTTGCCGAATGCTTCAGAGAAAACTCCTTAGCCGAATGGCGACGCGTTCCCGACCGCAGAGCATCTTTGCCGAATGTTTCAGAGAAAGCCCCTTAGCCGAATGGCGACGCGTTCCCGACCGCAGAGCATCTTTGCCGAATGTTTCAGAGAAAGCCCCTTAGCCGAATGGCGACGCGTTCCCGACCGCAGAGCATCTTTGCCGAATGTTTCAGAGAAAGCCCCTTAGCCGAATGGCGACGCGTTCCCGACCGCAGAGCATCTTTGCCGAATGTTTCAGAGAAAGCCCCTTAGCCGAATGGCGACGCGTTCCCGACCGCAGAGCATCTTTGCCGAATGTTTCAGAGAAAGCCCCTTAGCCGAATGGCGACGCGTTCCCGACCGCAGAGCATCTTTGCCGAATGCTTCAGAGAAAGCCCTTTAGCCGAATGGCATCCTTCCGCCAAATCCGGCCCACATGTCAGCCTCTTCCTGGTGCTAATTTTTGGTGTTAACACCTGCCAATAGTGCCGTTGGCAGGGGGCTTTAGTCCCGGTTAGGGGCGCCGCCTGGTACTAGTCCCAGGCGAAGCCGCCGACCGCAACTAAAGCGTCCCTACCCCACTGGCCGTTGGGAGGGGCCTTTAGTCCCGGTTGGGGCTTCGCCCGGGGGTGCGGCTGCACGTCACCCGCGTGATGCGTCGCACTTGTCGCCCGAAGAAGCGAGGGCAGCAATGATTTTCTTACTGGGCTGCTATTGGGCTCATTGGTTGGACTGTTTCCGTGCATAGCGTATGTATGATCAGATTGCTTAGACTGTTTTCACTGGCGCATGTGACATCACCCACGTGATTACGTATTTGTAACTAATAAAACTCATAAATCTTAAACCAAGCATCCAAATAAAATTCCGATTACACCATAATGCTTGTTACGATAAAATCTTTAAAACAAGATCTCACTTGACTATATTGAGATGATTTTTTTGTGAACTTTTTTATCAAACTAGAACAAATGAGTCCACATTACGAACAAATTGTTATACATGGAGAACAGTAGAATCCATGTCGCGAACAAAGTACTGCACATGTAGAACAAATCAGTCCACATTTCGAATAAATTACACGTGAAGAACATGTAAGTATATACTGCGAACAAATTACTACACATAGAGAACAAATGAGTCCACGTTACGAACAAATTACTGTACATAGAGAACAGAAAAATTCACATTACGAACAAATTACTGCACATGGAGAACAGAAGAATCCACATTGCGAACAAATTACTACACATGAAGAACATGTAAAGACACGTCACGAACAAATTAATGTACATAGGGAATAAATGAGTCTACGTTGCGAACAAATATATACACACACCGAACAAATATATACACATGACGAACAAGTATGTGTAAAAAAGAAATATATAAATAATAGAATTAAATAATATAGAAAGAAAATAAAATACGTAAGGAAAAAATAAAAAATATAATAAGTATAAAATGGAAAAACAAAATATATATATATATTAACAGATAAAATGAATAAAAAATGAACAAAAATAAAATAACAAGAAAATGCTAATATGTGATATCTATTGGGCTGGTTATATTTTTCCCGTGTAACCCGAAACCTCCAATGGGCCGAATAAATATGTACATGTGCAGTCCAAAATCCCACGCAGTCCAAAACCTTAAATGGGCCGAATAAATAATACATCTGTGCAGCTCAAAACTCCTTAATGGGCCAAACATCCTCTATCAGCTGTCCCGCAGCCCAATAGCTTGCTCCCTGCGACGTGGGCGACAGGCGCGCGCGCGTCACGCGCGCGATGAATAGTCGCGGGGGGCGGCGGCGGGGCACGTCTGGCTATCACCCGCGTGATGACTGAGACACCTGTCGCCCGAAGAATGGACGCGCTTTAATTTTTTTATTGGGCTGATGGTGGGCCGATTATATTTTGGCGCGTACACACCTGATGAGTGGAGCAGTAGAAAAAGCTGCCCACGTGACGTGTCAGGTCACTTGCATGCGATTGGAAAAAAACATAGCTCTTAAACCAAGCATCTAAATTAAATTCTGATCGCACCATAATGCTTATTACGATAAAATGTTCAAAATAAGATCTCACTTGACTATATTTAGATAATTTTTTTACAAATATTTTTTTTATCAAACGAAAATAAATGAGTCCACGTTGCGAATAAATTGTTGCACATGGAGAACAGAAGAATCAACGTTCCGAACAAATTGCTGCACACGGAGAACAAATGAGTCTACGGTGTGAACAAATTACTGCATATGGAGAACAGAAGATTTCACATTCGCAAACAATACTGCATATGGAGAACAAATCAGTCTGCATTGCGAACAAATTGCTGCACATGAAGAACATGTAAGTCCACATTGCGAACAAATTGCTGCACATGAAGAACATATAAGACCACACTGAGAACAAATTACTGCACAAGAAGAACAAATGAGTTCACGTTGCGAACAAATTGCTCCACATGGAGAACAGAAGAATCAACGTTGCGAACAAATAAGTCAACATTGCGAACAAATTATTGAACATGGTAAAATAAAAAATAAAGCAGAAAAAACAGAAAATAAAATAATATAATGAATGGAAAAATATATAAGGAAATGAAATAATAAAAAAAATAGAATATAAACAAAAATGAAAATTAGAAATAAATAAAAAAAGAAATTAAAGGGAAAGAAAAAAAATCGAAAATAAGATACAAGCATAAGCATGCATGCAACTGTCCAAAACAAATTAGCCCACGGACCGTTGTACAAGCAGCATACGTCAGCATCAGCATACGATCGAGGGAAAGCTTTATTGGACTGGTATATGTTGTTGGGCTGTAAACATGGAACGGCCCAAAACAAAATTAGCCCGTGGACGAAGGCGCAGACGTGTGGGCGACAAGCGCGTTAAAATCACGCGGGCGATGTATAGTCGCGCCGTTCGCCCGGGACTAAAAGTACACTTTTAGTTCTAGTTTTAGCCCCCATCTAGGACTCTCTTTTAGTCCTAGGTTTAGCCCCCAACCGGGACTAAAGGCCCCCTAAAAGGGGCTTCTTCCTCCCCCCGCTCGGCCAAGCCACACATGCGCGCATGAACACCAAGCAGTTGTATTCATGGCGAGGCCGAGCTTGGGGGAGGGAGGTCATGCCATTTTTTAATTTTGTGGAAATTTCACTCACCCATATGTTCTAAAGGTACGCACCTTCATTCTCCTAAGTTTCATACTTAGTGTTGTCTTTTTTTGCTTTAGAAATAGAGATATCAAAGATTATAGAAGTAGAGGCAAATGAACTCACTTTTTATTTAAATTTGTTGTTAGTTGCATTATAGAGATATAAATTGATATTGGTCAAGATTGGGTAGTACGAGGGTATTGGCTCGGTAAGAGGGTGGAAGTAGCATTATGGGCTTCGAATTTGTGATACTTTTTTTTTTTATATTTCTCGACTCCAGGGAGAAATCCTCAGGTCTGTCCTTAGTTGGTTGTACCTGACAATGGTCTTGCTGAAGCATTGTTTCGAGCTCGATGGATTGTTCTCTACGGCGAATATCGATGATCTGATCTTAACTGGTTGGATCATGGCAACGATGGCTAGTGTGCGTGTTGTTTTCTTGTTGGAGGCGTTATTTTTAGAGTCTTTCTCGTAGTCCATATGTTGCTTTATTGGTGTATGAAACTGAAGGTTAAGTCGTATGGATAGTCTGCTTTGACATAATTTTTTATGTCTTCTCTTTTATTTTTCTCTTTTAGGCTGTGTGCATCTTATCTATGCAGAGGCCGGGAATGATCTTAGTGTAATTGTATCTTCTCGATGTAATTGGCTAAGATTAATAAAGTTTCTCTTATCGAAAAAAGCACGTCCCTGCAATCTTTCCCATAACCCCCTAGACTTCTTCTCTTTTTGCAAACATGACCTTAGCCTCTGCCCATGGCAAGCTCGCTGGCCGGCGGTGGCGCACAGCCGTACCGGCCATCGTGGCCACCCGACGACGGCGAGATCATGCCTCCGAGCTTCCCCAGCGCTAACAACACCTACCCCAAGGGTCCTCAACCCCTATTGCATGGTAGAGAGCCAGCCATGCCGTCCATGGCGGCCCAACCACTGACAAGGGCTCATATGCGAGTACGGTGGCATCCACATCTCACAGGGATTCTACCTGGCCTGCTGGATGGGATGGAGGGCGAGTAAAGGGAGGTTGTTGGCGCGGAGCTCATTCGCCGGCCATGGCGGGCAGCGGAGGAGGCGTCGGGAGATCAAGGCTCTGTGTGCATGGGGGAGAAGTTAGGGAAGGCCGTGGCGGTGCTCTAAGATGATTTTGGGAGGTGCTGGAGGAGTGGAGTGGTGGCGGCGAGCGGCGGTGGCTCCAAGGGTAAGAGTGAGAGGGAGCCGAACAAGAGAGAAATGAGGAAGAGAGATAGAAGAGGCCCAGGGCGAGAGGGGAGTAGGCGCCAGGGCACGTTGGTGCGCGGGCACATGGCGCTAGGTGCGGAGACGAGCTGGCGCGCGGGGCTTGGGGCTGACGTGGCAGTGGGCCCGGCTGAGAGAGTATGCGATTAAACAGTGAATAACTCATTTTAAACTCGAATTTTCGGTGAAAAATTGAACTACGCTAAAAAATATTTAACTATAGCTTGTAGAGAATTTAGAGAGCTACAAGTTTGGTATTCAAAGCTTTTGCCAAAAACTTACTAAAAATTAGATCGGGCTATTTTTCTCTCGGTCAAATGTTTGAAATTCAAATTTCCAGAAATCCTTTTCAAGTAGGCATTTTGTGTACAAATTTTCGAATATCTAGAGGTCATGTTTTTGAACAACAAGTGGCTATTTTTGAAGATCAATCAATGAAGAATCTTTTGGTATGACATGCATTTCATGTTTTGAAATATATTTAAAATGGTGGCTTGGACAAAATGACCAAAAGTCATGTTTTTCTATATTCAAACTCAGGGTTTGACCTTATAGTTGATTGCCATTTCAAAATATTTGCAATATACCATAGGAAATATGTTAAGCACCAGTTTTCAAATATGTAAAACCATTTGGACACTTTTGAATTAGAATTTGAACAAAATTCATTTGAATTTGGAGGCAACAAGAGGACTTAGCCAAAAATGAAGCTTTGGACATGAAAACATGCTCATACATGATGTAAATTAAGCATATATGATTATGATGATGCTTAGCATATGTAAACATGATGTTATGAAGGTTTAAGTCTTAATTTTTAAATGCACATATTTTGCACCAATTTATTTTAAGTGCAAACACAAACATACAAGTGCATATGTATGAAGCATGCATGACATATTTATGCAATTTCGGTTTAAGTATTCTTGTTAGCATAATTAAACCTTGGGTTTTCAAAGTCCACCCCCTTAAATAAATTGATGCTCGAAAAAGTGTGGAGGGTTTAGGTACCTTGATTGGATTCTAGAAAACCGGGATATTTGGAATTTTGATAGGATTCTTGTTAACAAGTGGCTTCATCTTCGGAATGGTTACTCCATTGGACTTTACAGAACTTGATGGATCGAAGACGAGTGGATCTTTCTTTTGAATCAAGAATTTTGATCGGATGTTCTTCATAAGATTGAGCTGTAGTTGAATTTATTCTTCTGCCACACACTCGGTAGGAACTCGTAGACATTTCTTAAGTTGCGAGACATGAAACACATTGTGGATGGCGGCAAGAGTAGATGGAAGTTTTACTCGATAGGCTATCGGTCCACATAGCTGATCAATTATCGAAAAAGGTCCAATATATCGAGGAGCTAATTTTCCTTTCACACCAAACCTTTGTACTCTCCTCAAGGGTGACACTCGGAGATAAACATGTTCACCTACTTCATATCGTATATATTTCTTTCTTCGATCATAATAACTCTTTTCGTGAGATTGATCGGCTCTAAGATTTTCTTGGATCAATTTCACCTTCTTTTCCGCTTCGGCAACTAGATTGTCTCAATAGAGGTTTCCTTCTCCGAATTCGAACCAATTTGAAGGTGTTTACACCTTCGACCATACAATGCTTCAAATGGTGCCATTTTCAAACTAGCTTGATAAGTATTGTTGTAAGAGAACTCTGCTAGTGACAAACATTGCTCCCAATTTTTACAATAGTGAATCACACATGCTCTCAACATGTCCTCCAATGTTTGATTCACTCTTTCAGTTTAACCGTCGGTTTGAGGGTGGTAAGTGGAACTTCGGATAAGTGTAGTGCCTAAGGAAGTATGCGATTGTGCCCAAAAGCGATCTATAAACAATGCACCTTGATCCGAGATGATTGTTTTTGGCACAACTTGAAGGTAAACAATTTGATTAAGACAAATCTCTGCGTACTTCTTGCTAGTGTAGATAGTGTGCACCGGAATGAAGTGTGCGGTCTTGGTAAGTTGATCCACAATCACCCAAATTAAATCATGCCTTTGAGGTGAAAAAGGCAAACCCACAATAAAATCCGTACTTATGTCCTCCCATTTCCATGATGGAGTGGATAATGGTTGTAGGGTTTCGGCGGATTTCAAATGACTAGCTTTGACTTATTGGCATGTGTCACATTCCAACACATAAATGGCAATTTCTCTCTTCATTCTAGTCCACCAAAAATTTTCCTTGAGATCTTGATACATTTTTGTGCTTCCCGGGTGAATAGAAAATTTGGACCAATGAGCCTCATCTAATATTTGTTTCCTAAGAACATTATCTTTAGGAACCATTAGACGATCTCGAAACCAAAGTACTTCGTTGTTGTCAACCCGAAAACACTTGTGCTTTTCCTCATTTTGTTCTAAGCCTTTTTTGATCATTTTGACTCCCTTGTCCTTTGCTTGAGCCAAAATAAATTGTTCTCTTAAGTGTTGGCAGTCGTTACAGCCTGATTGCCGACCTCCAACCGAGCACAAAATGAAAACAATGGAACAATGCACCATAGCTATAGTGTTTATTTCTAATCATTTCCACAAGTTTTGGTGTTTATTTGATTCCAGAAGGAGAATTAATAAATTTGCGGTAAAACCACCCTAAATGGTGAGTTCGACTGAATCCTATGGTTCGACCGTACTCCACCCTCATGTCCGGTGCGTATAACACCCTGAAAACGTACAAGAGTGTAACAACTAACAAGTAGATCGGGTCAAATCGAGTAAGAATAACAATAAAAATGAATGAGCACATGGAAAAAAAAGGATTTACTTCCGAAGATCACGCCACAAAGGAGCTACGTCTCCGTTGAAATGCTCACAAAGAGATAGGTTGTCACACTAGCCACAAGTCTCCCTTAATCAACCATAAAGGATGATTCAGTCACTTACTATAGGCTCTCACAAAGCGATGGGTGATACAAACTTTCCGGTGCTCAAACCACAAAGAATGGGAGCTACCCGCGGTGCCTAACCGTCTAGGAGCAAAAGTCCAAGAGTAACAAACGCGAATCGATGAATCAAAGTTGCTTCAAGTTCTTCTTGAGATGAATGAATGGAAGCTCACTAGGTGCTCTTGTCTCACACCTCAAATCCTATCTCACACTCAAACCCTAGGTAAATCCTTGAAAGAATTAAGATTGGGAGGGAGTAGAGGAGTGAAATGAATGCCCAAGATGTGTGTTAGGTCGAGTTAGAGCAGGAGCTGAATGAAGGGGTGAGGGGGTATATATATACCAACCCCCCAAAATATGACCGTTAAGTGTTCTATGAAGGGGTAACAGATCTTCTAACCATGGGTAGGATCTTCCAGAGAGTGACGGATCAGTGTTAGAAAACCCCTAATACTTCCCAGCTTCGAATCTTCCAACCGAAACAAAATCAAGACCGAGCCGGCCGGAACATCCGGTTGGATCTTCCGGCCCAAGTGTCGGAAAATGCAGGGACAGCCTCAGTGCAAAAAATGGAGCTAAGTCATGGAAGATCCGACGCACGGTCCGGATCTTCTGATAGGAAAAAGTTCCAAACCGAGCCGGCTGGAACTTCCGGGTCAGATCTTCCGACCCTCCTGCCAATGTTGACAGGCACGTATCACACTCCCTTTGGTGTGACTATATAGGGACGCTACGAGGTTTTTTACAAGACACCCTAGCAAGATAGTAGCCACTATGGTACGACAAGGCGGCATGACCAAAGGCACTGAGATTGACTGACGCTTAGAGTCGCAACAATAAGGGGTCAATGGCGTCCAGAGCGCGGGCAAGCATGCCGAACAAAGCGCAACGTGTGAGTTCCCCATCGCACGGACTCCCAGCACAGGACTGCTCCTAACGAGACATCATCTACATGGATGCAGAATGGGTCGGTTGTCCAGACATGCGCAAGTCCACCTCGGGCTACACCGTCTTCCTTGGCGCCAACCTAGTCTCATGGTCTTCTAAATATCGGGCTATTGTCTCTTTCCAGTGCTGGGTTGTTGCCAATGGTGTCGCTGAGACTACTTGGCTTCATCAGTGGTTGTTTGGGCTCCATTGTCTTCTGACTTACACCACGCTAATTTATTGTGACAATGTGAGTGTCATCTACTTGTAACTTGTCCACTAACCCAATCCAACATCAGCGCGTGGCAAAGCATGTCCAAATTGATCTCCAGTGCGTGAATGGGTTGCCATCGGGGATGTTCCATGTTCGGCCGATGTACCAGTTTGCTTATATCTTCACAAAAGGATTATCTACTTTTGTCTTCACGGAGTTTAGGTGCAACCTGAATGTCTGATCTACCGATGATTCGACAGCGGGAGGTGTTAGCAAAATCCCCATCACCTTCCTTCTGTTGTGCGGCACGGTCTCTTTGCCTGCCTTTGCACGTCGCGTGTTGGCCTAGTCGGACTCTCCCCCTGATTCTGTTTCTATAACCTAGGGAGGTTGAGATTGCCTCGATATATATATTGTAACAAGATCCATTTAGTTGAAACATGTATTGTAAAGACTTCTGTATCACTACATACATGTTGTATCCTGCATTCCAGAAGTTACTTACATTTCTAACTGACGAATGCAGAGCTGCTCACGTAGACCCTATGCTAGTACAACATATACGGATAGAATAGTCACAGAGAACAAATGTGTCACTACCACCAGTACAGTACCCAGATTACCATCCATTCAGAATCTTGCCCGTGTTTTTTTTCCTCCCGTAATTTTTTGTCAAAGGAAATCTTAAATGCATGGAGTGTTAAATAGAGTATTTACAAAATTCTTTTAGAGATGGGTGTAATTTTACGCGACGAATCTAATAAGTAACCATCCTCTAATCGTGCGGTTAAAGGCCTTATTAGATAAGTCTCACGAAATAATCCAATATTGTGAAGATAATTTTATAAACTGATTTTATTTAATACCCTTAATTATTGATCAAATGGACTGACAAAATTTTGCCAACCCTAAAGAAACACGGCCCTTGAACATGCATGCAAGCAACTTGATATTCACATAGGCATATTGTATAGCCGATGCAATAAAAAATTACTCAGACATCTTTTTCGACAACTGCAAAGAATATTGCATTACATAATTGGCTCACCATCACGCAATCGAATGGCACATGAGATATTGCAGACCAAATAATTGACCATTTTGGCCAAGTTCTGTGGTCAAAGATTTCCCATTGAGTAGAATCAAAGTTGCTCCTACCAACTACACCCCTCTAGTGTATGTAATGTAATGGGCTAATGGTACACATTTCTTTTGCTACATATCATCAGCAATTCACAATTAGTTTAGTTTATGCCAAAGCAGCGTACTACAGCAGAGAAGACGGTATAAGTAGCGTGCTAGCCTAATCCTTAATATCTTCATATATGGATGTGCGAGGGCCATCCAGTGATCCCTGCTTCTAATCTTTAGATCAATTCTTGATTACGATGGCAATCCTTTCTTGGTGCTAGCTTGGATGCTGGGAGCATATGAGATTAATTCTTGATTGGTAGCCCTAGCTTTGTGCTAGCTTAGCCACATGAAGCACATCGATGTGGTGGCTGATAAATCAGCTTGGTTCTAAGTGTCAGAACAAAAGTATGGTCTTCTGGACAACAGCCTGAGACAGTAGAGCTCGATGCTACTCAGAGATGTGCCAGTATCAAGGAAATAAGGCCACAGCAAATTCAGGTATCAACTCCTGCAAGTAAAGCAGCATGGCATGGTAAGAAAGAAACAAAACAAAATACTGACAGACAAGAACATGAATGCACGCACCACACAACCACAGCCCACAGACCAGAAAACAGGTCACATTGCTGTACCAATGCGGGCTATGAATCCGTTGTGAGAAGACATGTCTATGACCATTGACTATGTTTCATAAAATAACTATGTGGGTTCTTAACTTGAAGGTTACCACCAGTTTTCTCGAAATAAATTGGCTCTGCAATTTCCTGGAGGAAAATAAGCATGATTTTGCTAGAACTGCCCTTATTTGTTTCCATCAGCACCAGTTGCCCATTAATAATTGAAGACAAATTAGCTCCAAGTTTAACTGTCTGTGACTTCACACTCTGCGTCTAGTAAATATGACTATAACTAGCACATTTTTTTTACCCAGGTTATGATACACTAACATACCAGCAGGGACATAACATTGATTATTTTTTTATGTGTTGTATTAAGGGCATGCAACCATCAGAAGAGGAATATATTTTTTTGTTAATTACTCCCTCTTTCAAAGTATAATTCATTTTTATTTTTCTAGATACATAGTGACATAGCGAATATCTAGGAGCATAGGAAAAGCTATGTGCCCAGAAAAGCCAAAATGACATATAATTTGGAACGGAAGGAGTAGTGTTTAGTTCAACATTAAAAACTAGCAACTTGCAATCACCATAGCTAACAAGAAATGTATGTTGCAAAATTTTCTTATAAATGATGATGTGATGTAACAGATCCTAATTGAAACCTTATTTGCCACGTCACTATCGTATAGACATGAATAAGATTTTTCTTTTGTACTGTTCCAGTGAGAAAGTTTCTGTATCTGTACAATCATACATGATATTCAAATATAGGTTATTTTTAGTTCACATGTGACTGGCTTATCGTCTTTCACCAACATTTTTCTTAAATATTAGCTTTATGAGTTCTTAGTTAGTTACTCAGATAGTTTGGACAGAATGTTCAACAAGTTAGAAGTCCATTACACTATATCACTGTTAAATCTTTTGAGGGTAGGATCTGCGCCATTGAGCTATGCGCTTGGTGCTGAGAATGGTACTAAAATCAATTTACTTGAACCATGATAAACCAGCAGTCCAACTAGTTGAACCAACCAACCAACCAGTTCGATGCCCAGTCGATCTCAAACTCTCAATAACTATGCTAAAATGTGGTCACCACAAGGTACTGTAATTTGATACCATTCAGTAATTTAACAGCTATAATTTGAAAACTCAGAACTATTGGAATGGTAAATGTGGTGAGCAGAGGTAGCATGAATAAAATTTACCTTGGCAGATGAGGCATTGATGGTTGATCAGGGGATAAACGTGAGGAAGTACTTTTGTATGGGGCATGCCTCTGCTTATAAAATCCATTTTCATGTACTTCATGTGCTTGTTTTATCTCACTAGAATCCATAGGGATAGCCCCAAATGAACCGAATTCAATTGGTTTACTGGGAGCACCGCAATCTACTGACTGATCATACGAGTACACCATAACAACTGGTTGAGATGAAGCACTGGTTCCACTAGAAACATTAGAAGGTTGTGAAGGAACCCCGTATGCCATGTTTACAGCATCATGGGTAGACTCCGTATTTTCAAAGGAATGACTCTGTACACTAGATGGACCACCAGCTTCTCTCCTGTGTGAATCACTTCTGCAGGGTTGGCAATGCCTTTCAGATTCATTTTCATCAGATGCCTGTGTATCATGCCTGACACCAGATTGTTCTGATTGGCTACGCCCCATATTTCTTTGTTTCAAGTTTACCCAGCTTCCCTCTTTATCATTATGGTCCACTCGCTCACTGTTATAACTCCCTCTGTAGCTTCTTGAACCTGACTGTCTATCTTTGAACGGAACCTTCTGAAAGAATGAACAATAGAACAACACATTAGTCAGCAGATTTAACTACAGAATTTCCAAAGCACCAGAAAAATACAAAAGTAAGAAAATCTTTGCAGATGAGACAATAAGTAGTAAAGCAACCATGAAAAAAATAAGGGATGAAAAGAACAAATCTTCTACAAGACGGTACCAAAGAATACACTACAGAATAAGATTACACAAGAATATTAATACGAATCTGGAAAAAGCCGGAACAGTTTAGTACTAACATTGATGAAACTTTTGGAATAGTACATTGGTACGGGAATTCAAGAAGCTCATTGGAGAATATAAATTGATGAAAATCTTATTATAAATATTTGTAGAATATTTGTCATATGCTGCTGGCCTGCAACAAAGAAGGCAATAGTTAACTACAACACTTACAGGAGTCGGCAAGTATGTCCCAGTGCCACCACGATATCTTGGTGCATCTTCTCCATGGCGCTGGAAACCAGATGCTCTTTCAGAAGTATGTAGAGGCGTCAAAGGAACTACCCCTTGACCACGGCTCCTTACATGAGCCCAATTAAAACTATGCGCAGGTTGTGTTGCAGGGCCATTCAGTGGAAAATGGCCTGGCAGATACATAGGTGGCATAGCAACAGGGTATAATACAGGAGCAGGAGGGCGTGCATTTTGGCAGAACCTCCAATACTGTAAATTCTGCCAATGGCTACAAAAATCACTGTTCAAGATGTCAGACTTGTTATCATGATCTGCTACAACACTAACTGGTGGAGTTGTAATATTTGCATCAGGTAGATGCGCATCATCAAGTGAACCAAAATTTTGGAATGCCATGTTTTGAGTGTCTTCAGTGAAACTATCATCACCAATGTGTGTAGTAGGGACTTCAAACTTTTTCTTATGTGCCATTGTATTCCTGTGACTGCTTGGCACTTCAACAGGCACAACCTTCACAGTTTGATGAATCAGACTCTGGGCAGGTGCATCAGGACGATTACCATTACCATGCCTTCGCCATGTATTTGTAAAGAATTGTTTCACTTCAATTGCTAAGTCTTCCTTTGGACATTCAAGTAACCTTGCCAATCTTTTTGCACCAAAAGCAAACGCGCTGCGTATTCTAAAGAAGTTACCTAAGAAAGGTAGATCAGAAAAAATATAAGTATTACTCTTACCGATTGACATCAACGAAATGACTGTATACAATTTTTAGCATTAAGAGGGTGCACCTATCAGTTGTACTCCATACTTAAGAGCAGATGTGCATTTCATGTTTGAATACATACCTCACTGACTCAATGACAACTTAGAATTTTAAGCAATTTATATTTATCAAATTTTTAATAGCCTAGGAATGCAACAATACATATTCTTCCAGCATCCAGGACCCTCAACACAAAAGTTTGAGAACAACAATAGCAGAGGCTTTTTGTCCCAAGCAAGTAATATCATAATATTATCATTTTAACAAACCACTTGCCAATATCTTAGCTAGATTTAATATGCACTGACCAGTAATTCATTTTCTAGCATTTGTTGTAGCTAATATGTTTGTACCATATGAAACAGATTGTGCTTACCAATCATTGCAAACATAGAAACAATTATGCTTCTATAATATTAGAATAATGGTAATACTAAGCGGGTAAAGGACAACAATGCATCAAAGTGAATATTCCAATCAACTCCCCACACAATGCGAGAATGAAAGGATGGGTGACAATATAAAATATGACACACCTTTGCTTACACTTCTTCCAAGGTTATTGTTTGCTCGTAAAGGGTCAATTATATTGAAGTACTTCGAAACAAATGGCTGAACCTGGTTGTCATGGGGACTAGGCATAACTGCATATATGGAACTGCAAATATCTAGGAAGGACTTGCTGAGCAACAATGCGCCACCATCCTTTCGTGGAGGATCCGCTGCATCACAAGATAAACATGGATAATCTAAAGATATGTATCCATATGATCTATTGATCTGGCAGTGTGATTATGAGTATAAAATTACCAGCCATCTCTGGAAGAGAGCTTATAGGAACTGGGCCCCACAAGCTTACACAAAATTTCTCCCAATCAAAGTTACTAAAGAACTCTAGGAACCGATACAATACCTGGAAAGGGGAAATCAATTGATAACTGCTTTCCATGACAAAGAGAGAGAAAGAGGAAGGTACCTCAAGTGGTCCAGCAAAAGAATTATTGAAGACATGAAATATGTAAAGAACCAGAGTCTCTAGGGCATATGTTGATATAAGACCATGATGAGCTCCAAGTATACGACTTTCATAGTAACACCAGACCTTTATCAGTATGATACTTCGCTTGAACAGATGGTTTTGATTGATCAGGTGGTCCATCTGGTAAAAAGAATATAACTAAAGATCAAGAATAGGCACAAAATTTAGCAGGAACTGATCCTACAAGTAAAAAGTATAACTATAAACATTGTGTGATCAAGTGCAATAGTGTCCATAGGAATGTTTCCAGCAACTAGCATTGCTTGGTGGTACAATTATCTAAATACTATTCAGAGAAATGCACCTCTTCAAGGAAACAAAGTGTACACAAACCACCAACTTGGTTGAAAGAGATGTCAACAGCAATGTTTTCCACAAGACACTTAATTATCTTTACCTGCACATCAATAGCATTAGCAAACAAAAGAAAAGTACATATCCATGCAGATTGCAGAATACATTGTCTAAATTACAAATCATGATAAATTATAGACAAGTGAGTGCCTTATTGTGCACTCAGAAGGTCGTTAAAGTTGACCATTAACTAGAAGAAATAAAAATAATTAATTAGCTTAGAAATATCAAAAGGATAACACCCAATGTGTGGCTACAATGGCTACCACACAAAGGGGCATTAGAGCTATATTGGATGGTACTTTCCAAATGGTGGCCTTTGCGATGCTGCTGACCCATACAAAATCAGAAAGATGTCAATATGTAAGCATATTATGCGGTGAAAGTTTTCAAAAAATTCCTCACAGTAGAATGCCCAAATTAAATATTAGAAGCAGGAAGTCCATGTTAGGTAAGCTGGATGAGGGCACATCATGAATCAGTAGTATAACATCAGATATGAAGTAGAGTAACATACAGTGTTATTAAGGCATCAAATAGGCAACACTGTCGCCTAGGCCACAAGGCGTACCCAAGGTGCCACAAGGGCCAAGTTACACCTTGTCGCCATGGCGCCACAGGACACGTTATCACCTTAAGAACCATGACGACATAGAAATAATTTTGGTATCATATCTGAATTGGAACTAGACTAACATTAAGTATACACCATTGTCAGTGCTGGACTATCCTAACAAGGAAAATATTAAGGAAAACAGTAAATATAACAAAAGAACCATAGTGTGCAGTGTGATGGACAAGACACATAAAACAAGTGCTAAGCATACCTCTGCCTGAATATACTGTACTTCTCTCACTCGAAATTCAGCCTTCTCACTTTTCTCCTCATGTTCCAATGCATCCCGAACTGTAACAGCCCATGTACTCTTTAATTCTTCACTATTACCAAAAGCTGTGACATCAATATCACCATCGGGTAAATAAGTCTTGAGCGGGAATGACCCAAAAGCAACAACCTGGAAATAGACGGTTTGGGAGAGAAAATGAAACAGATCATCAATTTCATATCCGAAACATCAAATTTAACCCAAAAACATCATGCCCAATAAAAAATTGAATCGACCAAGCGAGTATGGACATTGGAAACATAACCTGAAGAGAAGTCATCTACTTCAAAAGGGACCAAAATATTTGTTTGGTCCAGTAGGTTTCAGCAGGCAATCTTGAAATGTACCTTTTTCTTTTTAGAGCAGCCAAATATAGTGACTGAGTTGCTGAGTAAGGTTTTTGAATGAGTGGGAGTTATGGCAGTTGTACCTTTTTTTCTTTTTTTATACTACTTTTTTTTCTTTTTGGTAGTTGATTACAAAGAAGCACATACCTATCATAAACAGTACACTACACATTCTTGGAAATAACGGCATATGATAGGGAAATGATCAGGTAGTTACATACAGCAGCTGAGCATGCTGTCAGGTAACAAATACTGTTCGGTTTCCTGTATGGTATGACTGAACTTAATATAATCTTTTGCTAGTCGACTAGGATTCTAAGAACCATCCACGCATTGTAAAACTTGTGCACAGTTCGACATAGAAAATAAAACAGTCAGTGGCACTAATGCCTTAATTCCATTGAATATATTAATCCTACTCTCTATTTCTGTCACTAAGAAAGGCCTCATTAGTCATAACAAACTGCAATTCGGTAACTCCACCCACTATTTTCTCTTTCCTAAACCCTGCAAAAAGTGGAAAGTAAATGCCAAACCTTCCTCAACAATAAATTCGCTCACACTTTCCTAATTCTATTCTAGCCCCAACCCTTCATGTACCAACAGTATAACTAGTTATGAGAACAGATACACTTAAAGAAATTGTTTCTCTTCGATGCTTAGATACTCATGGAAGCAGCACTCAGTGTAAATTACTCACACTAGCTACTACCACCACTTCCATGAAGAAGTTCGTAGCCACTGAAATGGAAGCACACAAACTGGATTCGGAGCATACCTGACAGGGTAGGCACCCCATGATAAGCCGCTGGACATAATCGGCGACGGCCCGGCGGCGGTTCTCGGACGCAGGGGTGGGCTGGATGCGCGCGATCAGCTCGGCCGTGCGCTCCTCCGCGACGGCCCAACGCTCGGCGTCAAGGCGCCGCGTCACCTCTACTGCCACATCGGCCAGCAGCCCGTTCGGCACCATATCCCTCCTCCGCGGAGCCAAACCCTAGCACCCGAATCCAAACAAGCCAGAGACCACACAAAACCCTAGGCGGCGAGGGAGGGCGATAGAGGAGGCGAGGAGTGGTGATGGTGACGGCGGACGAGGGACGGAGTGAGGGTAGGTGACGTCGATCGCCGTAGGCCGACGGCGAGGCGGCGCGGCGGCGAGGGAGCCGAGGAGGGAGGGAGAGATGGGTGTGGGTGCGGAGAAATGGGGATGCGGAGCGGAGGTGCACAACCGGACCGTACCGGCAGTTCGAACGGTAAAGGACCATGCTACACGGCGAATACGTATTTTACTAAAAAGTACACGGATACGTTTTAGTATTTTTAGTACATATATACAATAATATATATCAAAATTCTAAGAAAAAAAAGTCTAGAAGGGATCTTTTCCACCTTCAAATGCACGCTTTCTTCGATCTTCACCGTAGAACTCAATTTTTCAAATCGAGAAATCGGGAATAGGAACAATAAAAATCAATCAACGGCCAGTCAAAAATCGGGTGCGTTTGGATGTAGATATTAGGAGGCTTGGCATTGAATTGAGTTTAATACCAATGCAGCCATGGTATTGAAATGAGCCAAAATTCGAATGTTGTTGTTTGGATGGCTTGGTATTTCCTTTTGGAATTGTAACAAGCAATCAAATTGGATTTTTGTTTGGGTGTGCACAAGCATGGAATTGGTATTTGACCACTTCTTCTTTGAGTACACGTACCGGGGCAGGCGAGGTGCTGGCCGGCGGATGGGCACGAGGCTCGCCGCCGACAAAGAGGAGCAGCTGCGCGCGCTGCTCACCGGTGGAAGGGGTCGCCGGCCTCGAGGAAGAAGAGGAGGCGCCGCTGGCCTCGAGGAAGAAGAGAAGGGGCTGCCGGCCTTGAGGAAGAAGAGGGGGCGCCGCCGGCCTCGAGAATGCCGCCGCCGGATCTTGGAGGCGCCGCGATCGATGGGGAGGGGCGGCCGCCGGCCTCGAGGAAGAAGAGGGGGGCGCCGCCGGCCTTGAGGACGCCGCCGCCGAATCTTGGAGGGGCGCGCCGCAAGGGAGCGGCCATCAATGGGGAGGGGCGCCGCCGGCGTCGAGGAAGACGAACAGGGGCGGCTGCCGGCCTCGAGGAAGAAGAGGGGGCGCCGCCGGTCTCAAGGACGATGCCGGCGGATCTTGGAGGGGCGCGCCAGAGCGTCCATCGATGGGGAGCTCGCCGGAGACGCAGGGGGTGGAGGGCACCGGGAGCTCGCCGGAGACGCAGGGAGTGGAGGGCGTCGGCGAATGGGAGTAGGAGAGGGACGCGAGGGAGACGGGGTAGATGCACGCGGCGCGAAAGCCGCCCAATACCGACCCTCTGAATCGATGGGAGGGAACCGCAAGAGAAAGGAATGCCATGCGGTATTCGTTGGCATTTCCGTCTCCTAATTCCATAACCATCCAAACGCTGGAATTAGAGCTCCTCAATGCCAATGCCAATTCCGGGCCTCCAATGCATACATCCAAACGGGTGCGGCACCCGTACTTATCAATATTATCGTGCTGCTGATATACATGCACACTGTGTTTGTAGGATAGCCTACTAAATAATTGGTAATTTGAACAATTGAACAAGAAGGCCGAGACAGTGCTTTTACAGCAATCTGAGATGGTCTTAAAACAATGTCTTAAGGAAAGGCTTGTCCATATGTTACGAGAAGAGGAAATAAAATGATACCAGCATTTCAAGATAGAAAACTTACGGAAGGGAGATAGCAATACAAATACTTCCAACTAATAGCGAATGGCAAATATAGACGAACAAGAACCTTCCAACCTGAGGGTGGTAATCTCTGCCTAATTATAAAGCAAGGATTGTTTCTGCGGTACGTCGTAAGTTTGCAAATAACCCCCTCATATTTTTAGAATCAACCCGCAGTCCTTTTGTGGACCGTATAACAAAAATTTGGTAAACCCCCCTGGAGTTTTAATTATTCAACCAACGGTCCTGCTCCACCTTCCGTTGGCAGTCCTGCTAGCATCCCTTTCGTTTTCTTCGGTAGCGGTCCGTGTAGCTCCCACCTCCGCAGCAACCCCTGTCGGACCTTAGAACCGGCAATCCACCTGGGGTACCCTAGTGGTTGATTTGTAGGAGGGGCGATCGATGAGCTAGTAGCTTGATGGTACACAGGAGGCACTGATTTAGACAGGTTCGGGCTACCCGGAGGTATAATACCCTACGTCCTGTGTCGGTGGTGGTATTTGTATTGCTGTATTCGGATGATTTCCGATGATTTCCGCCGTGTCTGGATGCCCCTATCTATAGGGACCCTTGCCCTCCTTTATATATCTAGGAGGTAAGATTACAATATGAGTATTTTTCATATGGGACTATTTACAATACAGGGGGTCCTAGTAGGAGCCTACTAGGACTCGGTCTTTTTTGGGCCGGCCCCCCCTCCATGATGGGCCCCACGGTACCCATATCCCACGACCCCAGCGCATAGCTCAGCTCGCAACTCAGCCCCACTCTCCAGTCACCAGCTCAAGGCCCGGTGCCCTGCAGCCCGCCAGAGCTCGCCCTAGGTCACGCCCCCGCAGCCCCACGCAGCAGCTCCCACATGGTGTCGCCCCGGGCTGCACCCCCGCGAGCGCTCGTCTTGCCGATTTTTCCGCACAAGGCATACCGCATGGAACTGGTAGAAAACGGATCCAAGAGCTGGAGGAGGAGATCGATGGATAATTGTGAGGGAGCTACACTACGGCAGGAGGCGGAGGGGAGGGGAGGTCAGCGAAGATGATTACAGAGGAGCGGTGCGAATCTATGAGCCGAAAGAAGCGGAGCGAGCTGGGGGGTCATGGTGCAACAACATCGAGTGTGTATAGCTTCTTGTAATTTGACCAGTTCAGTGTTCTTGCTGCGTACTGTCAAACTATCTCCCTCAATTACTTTTGGCCTATTTGGGATTTGGCTCCTTCAATTCAGAGATTAGTATGTAGAAACTTCAGTTTTGGAATTGAATTAAGTAGCAAGCACTATTTCTGAACCTGGCAGCTTCAAAGGTCATGTTATTCCTGTTTGGCATGCTCAAGGTTCTAGATAGTTTTAGGACACCAGTATGCATCGGGACATTGACAGATCACAACAATCAGTGAATGCAATACGTGAACCCAGTGTCCTTTGTGCAATTTTCATTGCTATATAACGGTTCCTAACTAATTTGATTTGGAAATTGCGTTCATTGGCTTCTCTGAATGTTGGTGCCTATATGAGGCAATTTTTCTTTTCTGCTTTCTTATATGTGATGTGCTAGATAAGCTGCTCATCACCTGTTATTATCTATTGTTAGATTGGGCGACATCTTTCATATACTATATTATATACCTGACATCAATGAAGATCAAACAAATCATTGGTAGGCTAATAATAAGCAAAATATGTTGAGAAACAATAGTAATTGTGCATGCCAAACCCATCATAAGGTTGCTCATATGAAAGGTCAGAAAGTTATTGTACAGAGAGATGAAAAGGTTCGATTATGAGTTTTCTTGTAGTGGTGTACACTTTGTTTCCTGACCATGGAGTAGTCAGGCCCTGCCCAAGAAAGGTGGGCTCGATGCTTTCTGTAACTCATCTTCTACGGAATTTGTGAAGTGGCCAATTATTAGTCACCTAATTCTTCTGTAACTCATTTCCCTTCTCTTAGTCTTACTTGCAGTAATCAGTTCATACTGTGGAGCAATGACATTTCTGTAAATTTCTGTAAACATCGTGGTGCAATGACATTTCTGCAAATTTGTGTCTTGTCTATTTGGACTGCACTATGTAGAGTACAAACATTGTCAAGTTGCTCACTGCCTCCATTTATGGTCGCTGACTCCATTTCATGGTCACTGCCTCCATTTTATGCAGAAGAAAAAACTGTGGAGCGAGATTATATGGTCGCTGACTCGCTATGATCAATAGATAATCCTAATTTCCAACCCGCATTTTCTTTTACTATTAGTTTATGCCTTTTTTGCTATATTATGCTCTGAGCTAAATTTTGGTTACCTTTATTTGGTTTTAAATCTTTTTTTTGAGAAGTTATTTGGTTTTAGATCTTTGCATTACGGTGTTTGCCAAGATGAAATCATGGCAATTGGCTTATCAGCATTTAGGAGAGATATAATTGCCTATTATGATGACATGACATCTATTTGAGTATAAACATTTTTTTTCATGAAATATAATCATGCACATGTACCTCGTATTGTCGTAAGCCTATTAAGAGCATCACATGCATTTGAAATAAAAAACATTAAGAAATCATAAACATTGACTGCAACAAAAAATATAATGAGAGAAATAAAATACTTTATTTTTTAAAAATAAAATAGTACGATTAACCGTAGCAACGCACGGGCATTTTGCTAGTTAAATAATATGAGGGGAAGAGCAATAAAAGTCCTATATTACTCAGTATTATCAAGGTCTATTTTGGACCTTCAGATAATGAGGGCTTTAGTATGGTTGAAGATCGTATTGATCATATACCACAAGTAACAGGCTGTGAAAACGAAAAGCTAGTAGCAGACAAGTTAGGGGCTACTGCTCTGATGAATCAATACCCCATACTATATAATATAGTAAGGAAGAAACATATAAAGGCATCTGAGGTGCTAGGTTCTGTTCCATTAAGCATTTTATTCAGGCAATCATTGATAGGTCAAAAATTAATTGCATGGAATGAACTTGTTGATAGAGTATCAAACATATATTTAACGAATGAACCTGATGTTTTTATTTGGTCTTTAGTTCAACATGGTCATTTTACAGTTCAATCAATGTATAATTATACTCTTAATCGAACAACGATGCCTCAAAGTAATCTCTTATGAAAATTAAAGCTGCCTTTAAAGATAATTTTTTTCTCTGGTTCCTTAAGAAGGGAGTAACGCTTACTAAGGATAACATAATTAAAAGAAACTGGAAAGGGAATGAAAATTATTATTTCTGTGGCTGTAAAGAGACTATAAAACATCTCTTCTTTGACTGTTTTAGATTCATATGGAGGATAGTGGAAATAACTGTTGGCTTGAAACCACCAAAGAATATGTATCATAAGTTTGGCATGTGGTTAAATGGTTTTGATAAGATGACAAAAGGGAAATTTCTGGTAGCAGCAGGCGCCATGTGTTAGGTCATATGGTTAAGCCGAAATGATATAGTCTTTGTCAATTCATGTTTGTATTCTCCATTGCAGGTCCGTTTCAGGGTACTCACTGGATATGGTCATGGGCTGAAGGAGGAAGAAAGTAGCTCCATAAGAAGAGCGTGCCGCCATTTGGAGACCTTATCCATGGAAGTATTCAGCAAGTATGGGTGGAGATTTAGCAATAGATTAAGCTTTTAGTGTGGTTGTTTGCTTGGTCTTCATTTGTTTATGTCAGCTTTTATGCTTGTGCCATGTGTGCTATGAGGAGACGGAGTCTCTGATATAGTAAGAACTTGTAATAATTTTTAAGTATTATATTGAATTGCAGCGGCAAGGACACTTTCATCCACTTAATGAAAACTTTCCCTTTTTATCTAAAAAATAGGTGATAGAACTCCGTCATGGGTGGACGAGCAGGCTGCAGCTGGATATAATGGTGTGTTGACTGTTGAGTAGGCTTAGCCGTATCACAAACTATCTTATTTATTAACTTATTTAGTTTTGTTTCTCATACTTCCTTATATGTATCCATCAAGTATCTGCCATATATTCAAAATGCGGTGCTCCTGACGTAGCCATGTTATATAGGAATAAAGACCCAACCATAGCCTTCAACCCTCCAATCACTTAAAGGATTGTTCATCTATCTATCTATACTATATATATATATCTATACTATAAAGATTTAAAGAAACTGAAACACTTTTTACAAAAAAAAAAATCCAACTGACATGCTCCCCGTGGAAAAAATGCAGGTGAAGCGAAAAAATTTAGTTACCGCGGACTGAATCCGCCCATCCGCCCAACGGTGAAAATATTTTGATACCCGCCGAGAGCATACCCGCCCAATGAACCTCCTCCAGTTACCGCAGTATGCAGTTGCTCCTTTCTCCCTCCCTCCCTCCCTCCCCCTCCCAGTCTGCGCCGCGTTCCTTGGCCTCAGCCCCGGCGCATCCGCTTCTCCTCCCTCTCCGCCGCGCAATCCCCACGCCCAAATGTCGACCTTCCATCTTCTCCGCGTCCCCTCCCTCTCCACCCTTCTCCGCGCCAACCCCGTCAGACACATCGCTCTTTCCTCTTCTATTTTATTCATTTTCAATCTTCAATCCGCAGCGGAACATGTGAAGCCGGCGCCCCTTCTGCCTCCCCCGTCGGTGACTACGAACGGCGGAGGGCTCCCACGGCGGCAGCGATGGAGGGCTGCAGGCGGCGAATGGCTCCTCGTGTGGCAACCCTCCTCGCGGCGTCCGCGGCGGCGGCGAGCCTCACCTGCGCCGGCTTGGGGTCCAACGCGGCGGCGGCCCTCACTTGCTCCGCCCGAGGGCCACACGAGCAGCAGCCGCGTCGGCGCGCCTTTCCTCAACACGCCCACGCCGCCAGAGAACACGTCGAGCGTGAGGGAGCTCGGTGAATCGTTGACGATGGGGATCTCGGCGCGGAACCGTGGCTGCCGCTGCCGCTTGAGCTTCTTGTTGCCGAGCGACTGCTGCAGCGCCGCGGCGAGGCAGGATCGCGCCGGTGCCACGGCCTCCTCCCTCGACGACGGTGGAAGGTTTTCTTCTTCCTTTCGCCCACGCCCGCGGACCATGGCCGCCGGCTTGATCCCGCGCGCCTAGCCCCCTTCCGTACATCAGCGGATCCCATTGATTCCGCCCCTCCCCATGCTCATTCCTTTGCCATCAATCCACAATGCACCGCCCTCCCATGCTCGCTCTCCTTTCGATGCTCCCCCTCTGCGGAATCCTCCCCTGTGAAAGGGAAAAAACGACGATGGCCTCCCAGATTCGAGACCGTCACTCATCCCATCCGCCGAAGTCATCTGTGGAGCAGGCCCCAAGGGTGGTGGACTAGGGCTCGAACCTCGAGTTATCCATCTCTCTTTGTACCGGACTACTGTGTATCACGTCACCACTAGGTACCGCTCCTCACATCCTCCTACCCTAGGATCACATATGAATCAGCGATTGCTTGACTGCCCCACTAGAGAGAACAACGGGTCACTGTGGCTTCAAGAAGTGCCCAACAAGACATGAAGGGCAAAGACTGAAATTGTCGTCAGGTACGAAGAAGCTATCAATCTGAACCTCAACCAGATTTAGTTCGTTTTGACCATTTGTGGATTTTGTTTTCTGCTGAAACTTGACGGTATGTAGAATGCTAATTCTGAGTGACCTTTTCTACTGCTACTACCTTCAAGTGCACCTTTTGGTGCATATATTTGCCCATTGTGTGCTGCTATTAACTGTTTGTTGCTTATGGGTTCAATAAAGTAGTTCTCTGGATGCATGTTTTTCTACGAGGAAGGACAAAAGCTTACTTGTGTATCTGCTTTACAGATACCTTGCAGTTTCTTATGAGACAAGCAGGACCAAAGATTCTTGTGCTTAAGTTTTAGCTATTACTATGTCGGCAACATATGTTTCTCTGCACTGTGTTTAATGTTAATTGTGTTAACAATCAGTAAGCTGCCATTACATATAGGCTTATTGTTTGCATGAATGCCTTTTGAATCCAAGTAAATTAGGTAGTCTTTTGGTTTTTCGCAACGGATATATTAGAAACATTGTGGGCGATTCACATTGTTGTACTAGCCCTAAGATTCTGCTATCCATGGGTTAATATTAATATTCCCTATCAACTATTCAATTTCCTCTGTTAATTTAACTATCTTCCATATTGCGGATGCTCGTGAGCAGGTAAGAATTAGCATAAGGCAGGAACTATCACCCTAGGCTCCTTTGCAAGGGTGATGCTACACACGCTACGAGCTATATGTAATGGTCAAGTTGTTTGGCTCAGATATTGATCTTTTGAAGGTAAATTGTTCTATTTCTCTCTCAAGTGTAAGCGATCAAAGTTCTATGTAGATAATTTAGAGATACTACTGGAGCTGTATATCACATCATTTTTTTCAAGGCGAGGCTATACCCCATTTATGTGCCTGAGCCGTGATCTTTGCTTTCTTTTCTGCTTTCCTCTAACTCTTTTTCTGTTTTTTTTTTGACCTTTTGGGTTTCACCTCTAGCCTACCCCAACTAGCTTGGGACAAAAGGCTATGTTGTTGTTGTTGTTGTTGTTGAGGCTATACCCCATTTCCATTCAGAAGATAAACGGGAAAAAACAGTTGTCTGGTGTAGTAGAAAGGAGGGGATTACAGCTGAAGACAGAAAAATGTCACATTATAATTGAATATAAAAGACTCTAATTAGACCAGGATTTACCAAAATATGCCTTCATAATTTCTTATGCTTAGTGTGACACTTCATACTACCGACTATCACTATATTGATGTTCAGACCTCCATACCACTACTAGAGAACAAAGAGGCAAGGTTTATCTTACATATAGTTATGCTTAGCAAAATTGCTAACAAAGATTTAGCAAATTGATTTTTGGGGGTTTTATCTGGTTAGTTCATTCTGAATGTCACATATATTAGGAATTGAACTGATTGGCCGCTCTTGCTACCAATGCAATAAATTTATTAATTTTGCAAAGCAAGCTGTGCATTGTTCTCTCAGTCCACCAAATGGAATAGATTTTTTTGTTCAGTCCAATTTAGCAGTTGACATTTTTAGTTGACTAATTGTTATTGAGGAAAAAGAAGAGTGACCTTTCCTATTATAATTGTGCAGGCCAGTCAAATAATATGATCGAGGTATAATTGTGCGGGGGCACGTCGCCTATTATGTAAGTTGTTCTATATTTTGATCTGTTTCGATGCTCCAGTTAAATTTGCCTTCAACATTTCTATGGAATGTTGATATGGGGAAAATCCTGCATCCTGAAACGGACCACATCTTGCATCCTGATATGAAAACCAGATCCAAGATGTTCAATGATGTGTCACCAGTGAAATGGTTTTAAAAAAATGTCTTACAGTATTGTTTGCTGGGTTCATAGCTCATAATTGAATATGAATGCAGATAGTCTGGAAAAATGTCTTACAGATTGCAACTCGTTTTCTGCAACAGTGAGCAAATCTGTCTGATCATTTGGTCTCATTATATGTATATGACAACATTTAGGAATTTGTTCCGTAGTAGCATTGTTCTTGTATGGCCATTCAGGAATTTGTCTGAGTATTGATGGTTTGATTGTGAACGTGTTTTATCACTGCACAGGTAAGCAAGCGATGCAACTTGGGGGAGGAACAATGATGTTTGTTCTGTGCGATGGGCACAGCTTGGCACTTATCCAGCTGTAGGCAAAAGATAAGACAACTTTCAGGTTAGATCATGCTCATATCTTGAATTATTAGATGGCATGTTCTTGATCCCTTAATGACTCTCTTAAGTTTTTTGGCACAATGTGACGCGAGCCTAAAAAAACTCAATGATACGCTATAGTAGTTGCAGAACATTCAATTATTCTGTAATGCTGCTACCTGGTCGTTAGTAGACACTATGTCTTTGGTTGCAATATATACTATTCTCTTGACGATACTCATATTCTATGAAATTTTTCATCAGTCCTGAGATTGTGTTTGAACTTTGCATTCATATATCTTTTCTTTTTTCTAATTTCCCTACCGGATCATCGTTGGTGGCAAATGTTCCCTAATGATTTATGGTTGTTCCCTGATCTGTGAGCAATTGCTCCAAAAAAATCGATGGTCGATGGACATGATGAAGAAGAACCTGCCCATGATAGTTCCGCAGGGTCAATGCTCTTCAAATTGAACCTGCAAAATTCCGTGCCATTGGTTAAGCTTGTTGGTGCTCTTTTTATATGCATAATAATAATTGCGCTCCCCCCCGCAGGCACTTACATTTGAATGGGTGAACTTCTTTTCCAGCACTTGCCGGTGATGTAATCTTCCTGATTTATTTGTTACGCCAGCCTGCTCATGCGAGGAACGGAAATTGCCTGGTCAGTGTCCGTGATCGTGGCAAGTGCTCTAGGAATCCCAGCAGGCAAGGTTTCAGCAGACTTCGAATGCATTTTTTTACTGACTTAATATGAATAACTTTTCGTCAATGTTCAGCAAATGGTTGTTTGCCGAGCAGGAGAAGGAGAAAGAGAAGCGGTACTTTATTTACTCTCCCAAGCATAGTTCGATTTGTTTCCTACATGTTTCCAATCAAAGAGAAGAGATACTTTAGTTTTTCTTTACCGTTTCAACAGTCTTCTTGAAACTAGCAGACGCGGCACGTGCAGACGCGGCACGTGCGCACGCACGTGTGTATATAGAGCTTTACCTATTCTCAAATTTAGAGGCATATTATTTTTCGAGTTAGTTGGTCTTTATTTATATGGAGAAAAACTCTTCAATCTTTTGTCTATTAGCAATACGGGATAATTGTGTGCACGTGGGGAGTTAGGGGCCCACCTGGCCGGAGCTGGGTACGCGCAGGACGTTGGGTGAAAAAAGTTTTGCGGAGAATGAACTAAAAGCGCCTGGAACATGTAAAAATTTTGATGCTTTCTAGTTTTTCCCTCCCACCAAAGCCCGACAGGCGGGTCCTCTGTGAGAGGGTATGGGTGGGTTTTTTGGTAGAAAGTGTTTTCAATTCTCTAGGATCCTTTTAGTATAGATTAAACATTTGAGAATGTAGTCTTCCGAAAGTACAAACATGATTCTAAATTTTACTTGCTACACTTTCTCGTCTATATGATTGAAAAAATAATCTATCTCAGTGATATTATATTTGTATATTTGTTTGTTGATCTTCTCCTGATGATTTTCCTTTAGTTTGTTGGGTTTTGTATTTTAAAGTTCAGTTGTATGGCCAATTAAACACTTCTATGAATAATTATAAAACTTCTTCCCTAAGTACCAACCTGTTATATCATAAGAAACAATTTCTGTAAGTTGGTCCATGCTGGGAGTTATTGGTGTCTGGATACTTGGTCACAGCATCTATGTTTGTTGCAAGAAAAGGGTAATATTAGCTCTTTCTTCAGAATACTATAAAGGGACTACTATTGAAAAATGCAGTTAACGTCCAACATTTTTTTTTGAATAATGAAGTGTTCAGAATACGAGGATCTTCATGACATTACAAAATTGAGTTTCTTTATTTTGAGATTTTTAATTGGTTGTTGGTTGTTTCAGGTTTCTGAGATTGCTGCTCATGCTTCTACCTGTTTAGCTATTTCAGTATAGACATTGCAAAAATGATTTGTTTTTTTTCAGGAGTGGCAGAAGCAACAAGAATGCATCAAAATGGTGAATTGAGGATGGCAACATGGTGCTTAGTATATGACAGGAGTTCTAATAATTTCTCTTATCTTTATTTTCATGCGTGGTGAACAGATCAATGAGGCCAAGAGAGGTGTGGTCTCAGTCAGGAGTTAATTTGAAGACAGGTAAAGTAACTAAACCATATATGTCTACTGTGCAGTCGTTGGTGTCTTGTGATACAATGATAGGAGGGTACTGAATTTATGTTTTTTTTTTACGTCCATAGGTCATACAACTCTCCTATGCGGTAAAGAAAAAACTACTGAATTCAAAAATACATTCATGGGAATTTGTTTTAAGACAATGTATTTGATTAAAATGACTTATATGTTCGAAATAACACACTGTCCTGAATTCTTTCAGGTTTATTCATTTATTATCCTCGTATGATTTAGTTTCAGCTTGTAGAGATGAAGCAATACCTAATTATTATTTTTATCCTATATAAACTATCATAATGTTGCCAGCATTTTAGAAAATTCAGTAGTTCCACTTGTTAGCCAATACGGAGTAGTGTTGATCTTGAGACAGATTGTCTACTCCTTTTTGTTATCTACAAAAAATTGAACTGTTGGTTTACCATTTCCTGCTGCAACTCCTATGACATGGCACCTAATTGTGTCATTGTTTTACTCGTTCTTGTTAGTGTATATATGTAGTGGCCCATGAGGCCCATGTGTATGGCCCCATCTAGAGGCCTATGTACCTCAACTATACAGCCCACCCTTCTAGGGGTTGGAAGAATAGACTGTACACATTCCCTCTATCATGGTATCAGCTACGGTTTCCCTCTCCTCTCTCTAGTGCTGCCGCCGCCACCGCCGCCTCCTCCTCCTCCTCCTCCTCCGTCCTACGCCGAGGTCGCGCGCGGCCTGGCGCCGTCCACCTCTGCTGCTGGCG
>OAMR01000225.1:1565441-1575938 GCA_900205405.1 Echinochloa crus-galli
GCCCTGGGTGTCGGCGGCGGGCGGCCTGGGCGCGGCCGGCCTGAGCGCCAGAGTCATCCCTCCTCCCTTCCCTGCCTCCCTCCTCACCGGCTTGGCATCTTCCTGGAGGGGGCTGGGCATGCCACCTATGGATGCCCCTGCTGCCGCTGCTACCTTCCTCCGGGGCAAGCAGCCACTCGTCGACGCCACTGCTGCCGGAGTTGATGCCGCCGTTGACAGTGCCCTCGCTGCGGCCCTTGCGGCTGCCAAGGCCAAGGCTGCCGCGGCCCAGGAGCGGGTCCGAGCAGCAGCTCTCGTGTGGGAGCGCGAGCGTACGGCTACTGATGCCCTCGCTTGCCAAGTCACCTCCTCCTCTCGCTAGGCGCTGCCTCCTAACCCCGCCCCGCCGACTACTGGACAGCGGCTCGACCTGGCTGACCCCATGGTCGTCTACCTTTGCATCCAGGCCGCCGCTATCCCCCACATCAAGCACCTGGTCTTCATCGTGCTCGACTCGTCATCAACCTCCTACGCACGCTGGAGGGACCAGGTCCTCTGCGCGCTCCGCCGCTACGCCTTGGATGACCACGTCCTCTTTGACACGCCGGTCGCGGCGCAGGACCTGTCGTGGCTATGCAACGACTGTATCGTCGTGTCCTGGATCTTCGGGACCATCTCCCTAGATATGCAGGACGTCGTCAGCACTCCCAGCGGTACCCTGCGTCAGGCCTGGCTCGCGATTGAGGGCCAATTCCTCGGCAACACCGAGGCCCGGGCTCTCTGACTCGACGCTGAGTTCCGCACCTTCGAGCAGGGGGACCTCTCCGTGGGAGAGTTCTACTGGAAGCTGAAGAGCAAGGCTGACGCTCTCGGCGACCTTGGCTACCTGTGTCTGACCGGGTCTTGGTGCTCAATGTCGTGAGGTGTCACAATAGCACTTTTGACAACCTCAAGACATGGATCACTCGCGAGAAGCCCTTTCCCACTTTCTGAAGGTTCGGGAAGACCTCGCTCTGGAGGAGCTCATCAGGGGCTCCGTAACCGGCTCGTCCTCGTCTTCTTCCTCCACCTCCACCGCCCTTGTGACTGCCTCACTGACTTCCTCCGTCCCGCCCTCCAGCTCCCTTCTGGGCCCTCCCCCCGGGCCAAGCGGGGGTGGGGGTGGCCAGGGTGGACGCTCTCATGGTCGCAGGGTGCCCGTACTGGTGGTGGTGGTGGTGGTGGTGGTGGGGGCCGTCGGGGCATGCCGACTCAGCCACAGGCTTCTGCCCCCACTCCTGCTCCTAGAGGTGCGCCCTGGCCATCCTTCGCCAACCCATGGTCAGGGCGCATCTCAATGTGGCCGTTTCAGGGTCACGGGGGCCCTCAGCCGGCTGCCATGTTCACCGGTGCTGCTCCACCCGCTCTCTTCGTGCCGCCCTGGACCCCACCCGCTCAGCCCAGCCAGCTTGGGCCTGCGGCATGGGATCAGGCTGCTCTGGCACAGTCCTTCAGCACCATGGGACTAACACCGCCGGTCAGCACCGAGTGGATCGCCGACTCGGGCGCGTCTTACCACACCACTTCGGATGTGGGTATTCTCTCTTCTCTCCGATCCCCACATTCTTCTTGTCCTTCTTCTATCATGGTTGGTGATGGGACTTGTCTGCCTGTCACCTCCGTGGGATCTGCTCCTGGTTCCTTTCATCTTCCCGATGTCCTTGTTGCTCCTCAGATGGTTCATAACCTTCTTTTCATTCGTCAATTTATAGCTGACAATTCCTGCTCTGTTGAATTTGACTCTTCTGGTTTAACTGTGAAGGATTTGCTACCCGGCGTCCGCTCCTCAGATGTGACAGCCAGGGACCCCTTTATACCCTTCGCTTCTCGTCTTCCGCTGCTCTACCTTCGACACCTGCTTCTTCGTCAGCCTTCACCACCACTCCTTCCACTACATGGCACCGCCGACTTGGTCACCCTGGCCGAGACATTTTGGCTCAGCTTAGTCGTAGTGCAGCAGTATCTTGTACTAGGACTACTGATGAGCACCTATGTCATGCGTGCCAGATAGGTCGTCATGTTAGACTTCCTTTTCCTTCTTCTTCGCGTGCGATGCGTGACTTTGATCTTGTTCATTGTGATCTCTAGACATCCCCTATACCAAGCACTTTTGGCTATAAATACTATCTGGTGATTGCTGATGATTTTTCCCACTACTCTTGGACTTTTCCTTTGCGCGCCAAGTCTGAGACGTTCCCCACTCTCCTCCACTTCTTTGCCTGGGTGTCCACTCAGTTCGGCCTCACCATTAAGGCCGTTCAGTGTGACAACGGGCGAGAGTTCTATAACAACAACTCCCATGCTTTCTTCCTCTCTCGGGGTGTCCACCTGCGCATGTCTTGTCCATATACCTCTTCTCAGAACGGCAAGGCTCAACGCTCTATTCGGACCACAAACGATGTCATGCGGACCCTCCTTCTTCAGGCATCTCTGCCCCCGCACTTCTGGGTTGAGTGTCTCTACACTTCCACCTACTTACTCAACCGCCTTCCTTCCACCGCTTGTCCAGCTCCCACCCCACACCACGCTCTCTTCGGTACCCCTCCCACCTACGATCACCTTCGTGTCTTCGGTTTTGCATGTTACCCTAACATCACCGCCACTGCTCCTCACAAGCTGGCGCCCCATTCGACACGTTGTATGTTTCTTGGTTACTCCCCTGACCATAAGGGGTACCGTTGCTTGGACCTCACCTCTCGTCGGGTCCTCATCTCTCGACACGTTGTCTTCGACGAGTCGGATTTCCCTTACTCCACCTCTGCACCTTCCCCTGATCCTGAGTTGGAGTCCATGTTTTCAGACCCGGTGGTTCAGCCACCCCTTTCTGTCTGTCCTCTTCCCGCAGGTTTTCCTAGTGCGCCGACACAGCTCCCGGTGCCTCCCGCTGCGCCGTGAGCGGTCCTGGTGCCTACTGTCATGCCACGCGCGGCCCCAGTGTCTACCGCCGCACCACGTGTGGGCCCGGTACCTACCCGGTGCCACGCGCGGCCCCATGGTCTCCTGCACTCTACGCCGAGCTGGTGCAGGTGTACTGTCGTCGTTCGGTGCTGGCACCGGCTCCGGCCCCTCCAGTTTCGACTCCGGAGGCTCCTGCGCGCTATGCGCTCCCTGTACGTGTCTTCGAGCGCCGCCCGACGACACCGACCACTCCGAAACCTCCATCGAAGCCACCCCCGCCGCCAGCTCCACTGTTGCCACCACCGACTCGGTCTCATGTTGAGCCCCTAGTGTACCGTCCTCCTGTCATCCATCGGGATCCTTGCCACACTCATCCCATGGCGACTCGGCAGGCGGCTGGTGTTCTTCGTCCCGCGTCTCTCTCCACCATTGAGGGTGAGCCGCGAATCTCTCCGGTACCCTCCTCTGTACGTGAGGCCTTGGCGGATCCTCACTGGTGTCGTGTGATGGAGGAGGAGTATGCGGCTCTTCTTGCCAACCAAACGTGGGACCTCGTGCCGCGTCCGTCTAGTTGCAATGTTGTCACCGGCAAATGGATCTGATGCACAAGCGTCGGGCTGATGGTTCACTAGAGCGTTACAAGGCTCGCTAGGTTCTCAGGGGTTTCACCCAGTGACCTGGTGTGGACTATGATGAGACTTTCAGTCCAGTGGTAAAGCCTGCCACCGTACGCACGGTCCTCACTCTTGCTCTCTCTCGCTCATGGCCTGTGCACCAGCTGGATGTGAAGAATGCATTTCTCCATGGCACATTGTCCGAGATAGTGTATTGCAGCCAACTAGCGGGTTTTGTGGATTCTGGTAGTCCGGAGATGGTTTGCCGGCTCAACGAGTCATTGAATGGCTTGAAGCAGGCTCCTCGGGCTTGGTATTCTCGGTTTGCCACGTTCTTGCTGACCTTGGGGTTTATAGAAGCCAAGTCAGACACCTCTCTATTCATCTATCGCCATGGAGATGAGATTGCTTACTTGCTACTATATGTTGATGATATTGTGCTCACGGCCTCCAGTTAGTCTTTACTTCAGCGCACTATCTCCTCCCTGCAGCAGGAGTTTGTGATGAAGGATCTGGGTGTGCTTCACCACTTCTTGGGTGTCACCGTTGAGCAATGTCAGTCTGGTCTCTTCCTCCACCAGCGGCAGTATGCACTTGATATCCTGGAGCGAGCGGGGATGACTGATTGCAAGCCCTGTTCTACTCCTGTTGACACTCAGGCGAAGCACTCTGCGGATATGGGGGATCCCGTGGCCGATCCCACGGCTTACCGGAGTCTTGCCGGTGCTTTGCAGTACCTCACCTTCACCAGACCGGATCTCACTCATGCTGTTCAATAGATTTTCCTCCATATGCATGACCCGCGGGAGTCACATCTTGCTGCCTTGAAGCGTCTCCTCCGCTACGTTCGTGGGACCGTTGACTTTGGCTTGGTTCTTCACCGGTCTCCCACGGCTGAGCTTGTCGTCTACACCGACGCTGACTGGGATAGTTGTCCGGACACCCGCTGGTCTACTTCTGGCTATGCCATCTTCCTAGGCGGCAACCTGGTCTCCTGGTCGTCCAAGCGGCATCCGGTTGTCTCCCGCTCCATTGCTGAGGTGGAGTACCGGGCTGTCGCTAATGGCGTGGCTGAGGCGTCCTGGCTACGACAGCTCCTGGCCGAGCTTCATAGCCCGCTTGCCAAGAGTACGCTGCGCCGTGTACCTCTCCACCAACCCGGTTCAACATCAACAGACGAAGCATGTGGTGATCGACTTGCACTTCGTCCGCGACTGTGTTGCCATTGGCGACGTTCGTGTCCTCCATGCCCCGACCACCTCCCAGTTTGCCGATATATTCACTAAGGGTCTGCCCTCCTCGACGTTCTCGGAGTTTCGCTCCAGCCTCAACATAGCAGGTGGCTAGTTGTGGCTGCGGGTGGCCCTGTGTGTGTCGGGGGTGTGTTAGTGTACATATGTAGTGGCCCATAAGGTCCATGTGTATGTAGGGGTTGGAAGAATAGACTGTACACATTCCCTCTATCAGTTCTCTTATGAATTCAGGTGCCCAGCCGTTAGTGTATCTGGATGTTGACACACGAGAGTAGGGTATTTGACAACACCATAAATCATCTCGTCAGAAATAAAAAAATCCTACTCTGGATCGTCTACTTTTGTTCAGATAGCTTCAGAAACTCAGCAGCTTTAGTTGGATGCATTATGCTTATCTGAATCGGTCTGAACAGACCATTTAGTTTCAGAACTATCAGTGTTCAAAGCGTTCTGTAATAGTAGATACTATCTGCATCTCGGATGACAACAAGAATACATGTTGGTTTACACCGTATCTTGTTCCTGATGAACCAAATATTATAGTCCTTCTGTATTAAATTTACATTGTTTATGTGCTGAACCTTGCGGGGCACCAGACCAGTTCGCAGTCGTGACTGGCTGGATGAGCTGTGTGTTTTCAGATTAGTGGACACAAGGGAAATAGATTAGAGAAAATTATTAATAAACTCCACCTTTAATGATATGCACCCTCAGCAGGACTATGTAGTGCTCCCTGCAATGCATTCACATAACTACCGATGAAGATGAGATCATTTAATTAACGGGCTGATTATTGTATCAACTTGATGTTAGATATCTAGGCATTTTTCGGTATATTTTAATTCCAGAAATTAACAACAAATTCATGACGATTGTGAGTGATCCACAATATGTGTGAGTGTTTAAGTTAAATCTCCAAATTAACAAGAACAACAAAGAAAACCAGAACCAAGAATGGTTTAGGGTGTACCCAGAGGCGGGGCTGGTACCGGAGGCACCGGATACACCATTACCAGCTGGAGGAATAGTGTTAACCATCCTCGACTAGCCTGCTTGAAGTAGTCGTTCTGATTTGGTGCAGTGGCAAGTCGATGCAGTGGAGTCCCTTGAACGACCTTCTGTTTGTAGTCGTTCAGCTTGATGAAGACGTACGCCGGCCGGGAAGTAGTCGTTCGCGTGAAGTAGTGGTACGTCGGGGAGTAGTCGTTTAGATGTGGAAGACGACCGCCAGGAAGTAGTCGTTCGCAGCGAGCAGTCGCGTACACGTACGCTCCCTAAAAATCTTATCGCCCGCCTATCCCAAGCAGGATCACAAGACAGGGAGGTTCGGCGGTTTCTGCTCACGCAAGCAGTGTGCGCGCAAGGCTTGCATTGGGAATGCAGGAGAGCAGTAGAACATAGTGAGGGAGAAAGAGAGAGGTCTCCTGAAGAGGAGTACCAGAGAAGGTCTGAGAGTGTTGTTTGTTGTGCCTGGGAGAAAGACCTCCTTTTATAGACGCACAGGGTAGGAGATGGAGGATGAACCTGGACACTCTTGACCAGCCATAATGCCATTAAGCGTCAGTTACTCCTTTCATGGTGGCAGTAACTGCTGTCAGTTACTCTCCTCATGATGGCAGTAACATCTATGGCTTGATGACTGTTGTCAGTGGCAAAACATCCACCTCACCTCACCTCACACGCAGAGCGGACGGCACGACACGGCGTCTCGTCTCGTCCACGGCCCGGCGAGGCGAGCAAGCATGTGCGCGTGTGTGGCACACCTTTCTCCTTTTGTCAACTTCACAAGTGGTCCACAGCTGGTCCACCATTTATGGTGGTTAGGATTCTCTTTGACTCTCCATCCCGGATTAACTCCCTAGCATTTATTAGTGCGCCTTTTAATTTTTTGATTAATTGAGACTAAAATGTGCTAAGGCCCAATTAATCCAACAATTGACTCATGCAAGTTGCCAGAAGAATTATGTTATAGGTGTATATATTCTTGTAACTTGGAGCTTCTCCTACTGGTTTAAAAAATCTACACTGCATGCATATTATTATCATTGAAAAACTTTGTTTGCAATGTGAATTGCATGTTCTCACATGAAATTATTGCCATCGGATTTGTCATGTTTAGCTTCTGGTCAACTTGCAGGAATGAATAAAAAAGCATGCATAACTCATTCATTTGATCATTTTATGAACTCCATAGTGTATCTTGAAAGGAAGAGGAAATGAGCATATGGAAGCTAAAATTGAATGTGTCTTGGTCGAGTGAGCTATGCAACATCTGAAAGTACCTTTGAGAAGCTGTATTATGCGTGATTTTGACATAGTTAAACATAGCAGATAATCTTTCTTTCTACTGCAATAAAATGATATTTGTATTACCATTCATTTTTATATTCTTTGATACAATTGATTTTTTGTTAATGCAAACATATCCGTGCTGTGATGTAGGAATTATTGTGGGCTGTCAAATGTGTCGGCTGTCGGGGAAAAACCAGCAAGGGGAGGTGGACCTGCCAAGTATTAAGTGATATTTATGTTTTGTGTATGTTGTGATCAATTCACTGTCTTGTTCGAAAATAGGGAACGGAAATTTTGAAGGCCAAAGAAAGGAACATGTCATTATATTGGTGTCAAATAGAGAGGTTTCGGTGCAGATTGTAATCGACTCTAGCTTGCTGGCATTTGCTGAGGTGTCTTCTTAGGCGGCAACCTTGTCTCCTGGTCGTCCAAGCGGCAACCGGTGTCTCCCGCTCCAGTGCTGAGGCGGAGTACCGGGCTGTCGCTAACGGCGTGGCTGAGGCGTCCTGGCTTCGACAGCTCTTGGCGGAGCTTCACAGCCGGCTCGCCAAGAGCACGCTCGTCTACTGCGACGACGTCAGCGCCGTGTACCTCTCCACCAACCCGGTTCAGCATCAGCGGACGAAGCATGTCGAGATTGACTTGCACTTCGTTCGCGATCGGGTTGCCATCGGCGATGTTTGGGTCCTCCATGTACCGACCACCTCCCAGTTTGCCGACATCTTCACGAAGGGTCTGCCCTCCTCGACGTTCTCGGAGTTTCGCTCCAGCCTCAACATAGCAGGTGGCTAGTTGTGGCTGCGGGTGGCCCTGTGTGTGTCGGGGGTGTGTTAGTGTACATATGTAGTGGCCCATAAGGTCCATGTGTATGTAGGGGTTGGAAGAATAGACTGTACACATTCCCTCTATCAGTTCTCTTATGAATTCAGGTGCCCAGCCGTTAGTGTATCTGGATGTTGACACACGAGAGTAGGGTATTTGACAACACCATAAATCATCTCGTCAGAAATAAAAAAATCCTACTCTGGATCGTCTACTTTTGTTCAGATAGCTTCAGAAACTCAGCAGCTTTAGTTGGATGCATTATGCTTAGGCTTCGTTTGGATGTTGGCATTGAGGCTGAGGAATTGCATTGGGCTAGCAATACCAAAGCTGGGCGGAAATGGAAATGGCTTTCAATGCCAATGCTGTTGTTTGGATGCATCTGCAATTGATAGTTAGAATCAAGGGTATGAGCCAATTCCAATTCCGGTTTGGATGCACAAATGTTGAGTTGTATAATTAGAGGAGTTCGAACAATTTACATTGGTTGTACAATTATGCAAATGTAGTTTCCATAACGTGCATATATTGGAATGGTTTCAAATACACATTGTCATAAAATATAAATACATTGTATATATATTCTGAAAAATAGTATGAATAAGCTAAAAATCATAAAACAGCAGGAATATATTGAAAAATGTGAGAAAAAAATTGATAAAAACATAAAAACAGTAGGAATGTTTTCTAAAAAAATTCACAAGTTCAGACAATATTTCACAAGCAAGTTCAGACAATATTTCACAAGCAAGTTCAGACAATATTTCACAAGCATAATTTAATATCTTCCAACTTTGCCACAAATACAGATAAGTTCTCAAGCATTACTTAACAAGTACAGACAACATTTCACAAAAGACGTGTTTATCCATCACAACAGGAAGCAACTACTTAGGATACAAGTTCTCAAGCATTCACTACCGGAAATCGGCTATATGCCGTGTGCCTGGGACTTTGCCGTGTGCAATATATCGGGCACACGGCAAAGCCCTTGTTTGCCGTGTGCTGGCCACGTGATACACGGCAAAAACCAGGCACACGGCTTTGAGCGGCTTTGCCGTGTGCCTGGACGCCTGACACACGGCACACAGAGGGGCACACGGCATAGCGGAGTCTTTGCTGTGTGCCTCACGGCCGGCACACGGCAAAGCTCCACAACGTGGGCCGCTATTGGCACTCCTTACGGCCTACAGATAAATCCGCAAGCGGACGGATACCGATGTAGCTTTCACCCGGGAGTATTCCAAGGTATCGATTTCCACGGGGAACAAGAAGTGTACTAATCCTAAACTAAGTTGTCCTAGGTAGATGGTCTTGCTAAATTTCTTAGCATCTCCATATTGCCAGACCTTTGTTCTGAACGCTCCATAATTAGGTGTTGGCACTCCTTACGGCCTACAGATAAATCCGCAAGCGGACGGATACCGATGTAGCTTTCACCCGGGAGTATTCCAAGGTATCGATTTCCACGGGGAACAAGAAGTGTACTAATCCTAAACTAAGTTGTCCTAGGTAGATGGTCTTGCTAAATTTCTTAGCATCTCCATATTGCCAGACCTTTGTTCTGAACGCTCCATAATTAGGTGTTGGCACTCCTTACGGCCTACAAATAAATCCGCAAGCGGACGGATACCGATGTAGCTTTCACCCGGGAGTATTCCAAGGTATCGATTTCCACGGGGAACAAGAAGTGTACTAATCCTAAACTAAGTTGTCCTAGGTAGATGGTCTTGCTAAATTTCTTAGCATCTCCATATTGCCAGACCTTTGTTCTGAACGCTCCATAATTAGGTGTTGGCACTCCTTACGGCCTACAAATAAATCCGCAAGCGGACGGATACCGATGTAGCTTTCACCCGGGAGTATTCCAAGGTATCGATTTCCACGGGGAACAAGAAGTGTACTAATCCTAAACTAAGTTGTCCTAGGTAGATGGTCTTGCTAAATTTCTTAGCATCTCCATATTGCCAGACCTTTGTTCTGAACGCTCCATAATTAGGTGTTGGCACTCCTTACGGCCTACAAATAAATCCGCAAGCGGACGGATACCGATGTAGCTTTCACCCGGGAGTATTCCAAGGTATCGATTTCCACGGGGAACAAGAAGTGTACTAATCCTAAACTAAGTTGTCCTAGGTAGATGGTCTTGCTAAATTTCTTAGCATCTCCATATTGCCAGACCTTTGTTCTGAACGCTCCATAATTAGGTGTTGGCACTCCTTACGGCCTACAAATAAATCCGCAAGCGGACGGATACCGATGTAGCTTTTTTCTTGTTTTTCACAAATAAATGACTCTTGTCCCTTCATCCCTGACACTCAGCTCTCTGGAGCTTCTCCCTCTTCACTCACTCCCTTTTGTATATTTCTGTGTCTCTCAAGTGGTGGCCGTGTCAAGTCATGTATTTCTGTCGAGCCGAAGGTTGGTTCCCGGAGTGTCTCACCATTGCCCTCGGTCGGATTGCAAGTTGAAGATGAGGAGTTCATGTCGGTCTTCAGCCTCGTGACCCCTTTCTTTTTCTCTCCGCCCCTTTGGGATATATTTTTTTTCATTGGGACTTTCATGAGTCCTTTATTTGCTTTTTCTCACTATTCTTCTCT
>OAMR01000225.1:1593160-1604210 GCA_900205405.1 Echinochloa crus-galli
AGGCGTTGGATGAGCCGCCTGGGCTCCAATGGCCAGGATGCAGCAAGGGAAGGCGGTTCCGAGCCTTGGTCGGTACTGATGGCTTCGGCCGAACTGGGCCAGAGGCCCGGCCCGGTCCCTGCTGCACCGCCTCATCCTCTGGTGCTCGTGGACTTGGCTCTGGTGCTCGGGTTCTTCCTGTGTGGGCCCAGGATGACATGGCGGAGCTCCAGGATGAGTTGGCGGTTGTCCACGTGGCGTGTGTCGTCATTGGATGACGTGGACGGCTCCCACCGACTTGTACGGCTAAGGGGGGGGTAACCGGCCGGAACGCATCGTTCGGCTGATTCGGTCATTTCCGACCCTTATATGCCATATTTCTCCATTTTATACCTGCACACGGGACAATCACCAAAACTTGTGGAAATAGTCAGTAGTAAGCCCTATAGCTATGGTGTGTGTCTCCGTTGTGTTCATTTTATACTTGGTTGGAGGTCGGAAATCGGTCTGTAACGACCGCCAACAGCCGCCGTTGCCTGCCGTGGGCTTTTGCCGTAGGCTGGCCCAGGCCGGCCCACGGCAACAACAACGCACACGGCAAAGTTTCTGTTTGCCGTGTGCCTTTACCAGGGGCACACGGCAAACAAAAACTTTGCCGTATGTTTTCCGTTGGCGCACGGCAAATATATTTTAAAAAATTGTTTTTTCCCTTCCCAAATTTTTCTGGTATATACATAGTTAATGGTCAACTCTATGTTTGAATTTGGTGTTTTTTTGGATTATTTTGCTAATTTAGTTATTTTATTTCATTTCATGGATTTCTTTTAAATAATTCAAATTTGAACTACAAGTGTCTCGAATCTTCAAATATAATGCAACAAAAAATGATATTCACGTTATTCATCACGATGTCAAGCCGTGTCTAGCAAATGCGAAGAAATTTCGAGCAATTTGGCCATGAACCATAGTCGCGAATGTGCGGATGCACTGTTTTAAAATTATATAAAAAGCAAACGGAGTCCGTAAATCTCCAGATTTGTCGTCAACCCATGATTTCATTCATAATGGCTGTGGTACAAAGTTGAGAAGCGTTCGTGAATGTTTTCTTGTACGCTGCATAGAAATCCAAACGTCTACAGAGAGATTCAGAGAGTTGACAAGGAATCTTCACATTTCGGAGCAAATCTATGTGTGAATTTGGATTTGACTTTAACTTTTTTGTATATGCAGTAGACATGTTAAATTGCCTCGTGCCAAATTTTTGTTATTTTTTCGATCCGTTTGATCATTTATAATTTTTTTTGCCGTAAAAGAATTTAGTGTCACAATTATTGAAACACGTAAAATAACAGTGTTTTTTGCCAAAAATTACTAATGATGATTTGTGGACCCACTTTGGGAAGGTAATCAATTAGTCAAAACTATTTTAACATGAAATAGTGGCGCAGTTTAGGTACAAATTTCAAAAATATGAAATTTTACCGTTTACCGTGGGCCAACACACAGCAAAGTGCTGGCCCACGCCAAACTTTTGCTAGGCACTTTAGCCCAGCCCGACCCCGCCCCCGGCCCACCCACACACACAGACACACAGCCTCGGCCGCGCAGTGCCGCCGCCGCCGCGCCGCCCCGCCGTCGCCGACGCCGCCCCGCCTCGACCCCGCCGCGGCCGACGCGCCGCCGCCGCCGTCGCCGCTCCCGCCTCGACCCCGCCGCAGCCAACGCGCCATCGCGCCGCCGCCCCGCCTCGACCCGCCGCGGCCGACGCGCCGCCGCCGCCGTCGCCGCCCGCCTTGACCCCGCCGCGGCCGACGCGCCGCCCCGGCCGACACGCCGCCGCCGCCGTCGTCGCCGCCCCCGCCTCGTCCCCGCCCGGCCCGAGCTCCGCCCGACGCGCCACCGCGCGCCGCCCCGCCTCGACCCTGCCGCGCCGTCGCCGCCCCGCCTCGACCCCGCCGCGGCCAACGCGCCAACCGCCGCCGCCTCCCCCGCCTCGACCACGCCGCGGCCGACGCGCCGCCCCGGCCGACGCGCCGCCGCCGCCGCCGTCGCCGCCCCGCCTCGTCCCCGCCCGGCCCGAGCTCCGCCCGACGCGCGCCGCCAACGCTAGCGCCGGCCCGAGCTCCGCTCGACGCGCCGCCCCCAACGCCGGCGCCGGCCCGAGCTCAGCGCCGGCGGGCCGCCCCCAACGCTCGTTGCTGGCGCGGCCCGCCTCCCAGAGGGTGGGCCCGCCTCGGCCCTGCCCCGGCCGACGATGGACGCGCCGCCGCCCCTGCGCCGCCCCGGTGACCCCTGCGTCAGCCGTCTGACGCGTCCCCATCCGCGACCGTGCGCCAGCACCCCGAGCTGTCCCCACCGTAGGTGAGCACAATAAACACATGTCTGTCCGGGCGTCGAGCCGTTATGTCTGTCCGGCCATCGAGCCGTTGTCTCTGTCCGGCCGTCGAGCCATTTTGTATGTCCGGCCTTCGTGCCGTTCTGTCTGTATGGCCTTCGTGTCGTTGTCTTCTTGCAGGTTGGGGTTTTGGTTACCTCCCATTATAGGGGAGGTGATGCCGAAATTTTCCAGTGACAGCCTTGTTTTTTGTTTGCAGGAGAGGCTTTCTCCCTTCGCCGTCCTAGCCCTGACCGCCTCGTGACTCAGTGTGCACGCCGTCTGCACTGACACGAGCTTCACCGCCTCGTCCGCCGTCAAGCCCTAGGTGAGCACATGCAACAAAACTCCATGCACTCTGTATTTAATTCGTATGTAGCATATGTAATTAGTTGTCACGCAACCTAGTTATATGTCTCCCGTTCGAAAGAGATACGATGCTTGGTATGCAGGACTCTGCATATCTATGACCGTATCTGTTTCGAATTGTCCACGATTTTGGACAGCTCAAGGATGCGTAGATAAGTTGGTTTCCAAAGTTTATTCCGATCTATGACAGTGTTTCGGCATCACCTCCATGTTGTTCTCCGGATACACAATCTCCCCCTTGGGATGTGTATTTGGAGAACAGCGGGGAGGTGCTGCCGAAATTCTGTCCCGGATCGGAATAAACTACGGAAACTAACTCGTATACGGATCCTTGGGTGGGATTAGGACCTATCTCTACCTATTAGAAAGTGTAGGTATCGTGTAGAAGTAAATGATTTTTATATTGCCCGCTGGTATTATGCAATAAAGGATGGATGACCGCTCGTGGATGTACACGGGTTGGAAACCCGGGGGTGACGTCACCCCCGAGTGGATTAGGAAGACCGAAGATTTCTTCAATCGAGCATTTGCAAAGGCAAAAGGAACAAAGACGACATGGTGTCGTTATAGGAGATGTGGAAACACGCGTCGACAAACAAAGCAAGAAATGAGACATTGTTGGCGGTCGTTACAACCCAAATCCGACCACCAATACTCGGGAATAAATGAGGTTATATGCAACATTCCATGTACTTAGGTCTTGTTTCTAATAAAGTTCCACGAGTTTTGGTGAGTGTCACTTGTGCAGGTACAACTACGACAAATATGTGCTATTGGGGCCAGAAATGACCAAATCGGCCGAACGACTACGTTCGGCCGGTTACCCCCCTTAGCCAAGCAGACCACCGGGAGTCGTCCACGTCAACAATGACCAAGCGAACACATCACACGACACGTGGGCAACCGCCAACTCATCCCGGACCATGCGACACGTCACTCCTGGGCCACTACAACTCGAAGACCACATGGATCAGAACAACTACAGAGCCCAGGAGGCAGAGGCGGTGCACGGGGGCAGGCCTGGGCCTCCAGGCCCGTTCGGCCGAACAGGGCGGTTCGGCGGGGGGGGGGGGGGGGGGGTCCAGGACCAGAGGCGGTGCTGGGGAGGCCGGCCACGTGCCAGGCCCAGTTCGGCCGAACTCCCCAGTTCGATCGAACCGCCCCCAGCACCAGCAACCGCCTATCAGGCCAAATCCTGGCCCTTGGTGGCCAAGTCGGTGCATCTGAGGGTTCGGCCGAACCGACTCCTTCGGCCGAAACGGGAGCCTTTTCTTTATCTGGTCAGTTATCTTTCCATTCTAAAGAAAACAGGTGACACCAGCAATCAACAATGTGCTGTTTCTCTCTCTCTTCATTTAGAAGTGACAGATCATTGTCTTTTGTTCACCCTTTCATTACTACTAAAGTGGGATTGATGGATTTGGAGTTAGAGTTGAGTCGAGCTGTGCCTCGGAGGTTCCTGAGTCGTCTTCAGAAGCTCTGGTATAAGCTCTTGTATCTTTTACCTTTTCCTTTTGCAAGACTTTGAGTATCAATATAGTTATCTTTATCACTTTGCCTTTGTCATTTATATCTTGCTTCTACTTTATTCTAGTTGCAAATATATCTTGTTTAGACTATAGTAGTTGTAATCTTGTTTAAGTCTTTGTCTTAGCTGGTTCTTTGTCTCTTGCTTAGTTGATTGGTATAACTGTATATTGGTTGCTTAGCTTGGGTGCTTATCTTTCTATAGGAGATAAGTATTAGTTGACTAGTGTAGGCGTTGTGCCTATACTTGAGACTAACTTAGTTTATTCCCGAACGGAGGTGGTAGCCGTAAGGTGGTGTCAGCCCTTCCGGTCTTTGTAGCCCATCATGTTAGTTCCGGTCCGTAGGATTCCCCAGTTGGGAAATAGTGGCACCCCTTCTCATCCCTTTCTGTGTGTTCACCGGTTCCCTTGTCCCGATGCTAAGACATTAGAGTTATCCCAGATCTCCTAGTGCTGGCTCTGTAGCCGCTGTATCTCTAAGCTAGTGTGACATAGGTAGATAAAGTATCCAGGAGTCCTCTATCTCTTCTCGTTGTCCTCCCAGCTATCTATTCCTTCTCTCCCTTACCTGAGTATCCTTTGAGCGATGTGTCCGGTATATCCACTCCTATCCAATACCGTTATCCCCTGTCTTGTCTAGTCGTGTACCCTCCTCAGATAGTCTCGAATATCTGTTCACTAGTAATCTTGCCAAAGCTTCCCTGCGGAAATAAATAAATGCTCCATGTTCTATGATTTCCCTCTACAAATATTCTTGATAGAGACATGGGCTATGCAAAAAGAAAAGCATGCCAAAGAAGCATGGCAAAAATAAAAAGAAAATTGTGGAATAGAGCAGTGCATGACTGGTTTCCAACTACCGTCAATCTTCCAAGAAAATCCGGAGTCACTTGTGAGGAAAGTACGACCCCGTGTTGTGCCTCCTCAGAAGCAACTCCTTCCGACGAACCCAGTCCTTCCCGTCGTTGACCAGGCTACATCGAGGATGGCAACCAAGATGATCCGTGAGTTCTCCGCTCCATTGAGCGAGAACGTACGTGTCGGACCAGCTCCGCCAGTCGGAGATGGCAACTTCGAGCTCAAGCCAGCCCTCATCAACATGGTTCAGGCTAGCCCGTTCTGCGGCAAGCCACACCAAGATGCCAATGCCCATCTCCAGCATTTTCTGGAAATCTGCAACACCTTCACCATCCGCGGAGTAAGTACCAATGACATTCGCCTTCGTTTATTCCCATTCTCATTATTAGGTAAGGCGAAACAATGGTTTTATGCTAACCGCGAAGCAATAGATACTTGGGATAAATGCACTAGCGCTTTCTTGCTAAAATTCTTTCCGGTTGGGAAAACCAACGCCCTCCGGAACAAAATAGCTAGTTTCCAGCAGCTAAAAGATGAAACAGTCCCGGAGGCATGGGATCGCCTCCAGGACTATATTTCTGCTTGTCCTTACCATGGTATGCATAGTTGGTTCATAATCCAAACTTTCTATCACGGGCTGAGAACTTCTGCCAGTGAGTACCTGGATGCTAGGGTATAGAAATAATCAAGGTTTGAGCCAGGGTTTTCTTATGCGAGCAGCAGCAATAACCCAAATTCATCTCATCACCAACTCCTTCCCTCACACGCACATCCACTCCCCAAATCCAACCATCAGCCTCACATTCCCATCGGGCTCATCCTGCCACAGCAGGTTCTCGCAAACATTATCCACCAACTCCTTTCGCTCACTAGTCGACTCGGTAAGCTCCTGACCTGCGAAGTCTGTGGTAACACTGGCCATTCGGGGAATGACTGCCCCGAAACGCGAGAAGATGCCCACTACACCAACAACTCCAAGAACAACGAGTACCGACTGAACAACTACGGCAATCAAGGCTGGAATTCGCGCCCAAACCTCCCTTTCGAGAGGCCTCAACTAGGTAACAATTTCAATTCCAGCAATTTCAATAATCAGCCGCCTCTTAGAGATCTTGTGTTTGGCCAGATGAAAATAACTGAAAATATTAACAAAAAGCTCATTGCTAATGATAAAACTCTGGAAAGCATAGACTCCAGGATGGAATCATTCGCTTCTGCCATGAAAAATCAACTGAGCTTCAACAAAATGATACAAACTCAAGTTGCTCAGTTAGCTGCTGCTGTTCCTGTCACTGAATCGGGGAAGATTCCGGGGCAACCCGAACCTCCCCTCGAAACAGTGTAAGACCACTCGGGACCCGCCATATCCTAACGATGCAGGTAAGAAAGCAGTCACCACAGACAGTGATAGCGAAGGGGAGGAGGCCGCAGCTGAACCACAAAAGAATAACTCTCAGAAGGAGACAAAGACGGCCCCTCATGAATTCTACGATCCCGCTGTGCTGCCATTCCCCAGAAGATCCCACAACCAACGGTGGACGAACAATTCAGCAAGTTCGTTGAGGTAATTCGTAAATTATCGCCCTGTTCGTTTGGATTGTTTCCAGCGAGTCAACAGTGTTTTTCTCTCAGCGAAAACCAGCGCCAGCCACCAGCCACCAACCAGCCAGCAGTGTTTTTCTCTCAGCAAAAACCAGCGCCAGCCACCACCCACCACCCAAACGAACAGGGTGTATATGTCAATATTCCATTACTTGAAGCTATGCAGGTTCCCACATACGCCAAGTACCTGAAGGACATCCTCAACCATAAAAGAGCTTTGCCGACCACCGAGGTAATAAAGCTAACCGAAGCTTGCAGCGCAGCCATTTTGAATAATTTTCCAGAGAAGAAAAAGGACCCAGGATGTCCTACCATCACGTGCTCGATCGGGGGTCAACACTTCAACCAAGCCCTATGCGACCTTGGAGCAAGTGTCAGCGTCATGCCCAAGGTAGTGTCCGATAAACTCGATCATTCTTCCTTGTCCCCTATGACTACGTATTTGCAATTGGCGGACCAGTCAATCCGCCATCCCGCAGGGATACCTGAGGACATTCCGGTGAAAATCCGGGAGTTCTTTGTCCCCGTGGATTTCGTGGTGCTTGACATGGAAGTCGACACAAGGACGCCCCTCATTCTCGGAAGGCCGTTCTTGAGCACCGCCAGCGCAACCATCGATGTAGGAGCCGGAGAAATCACCCTGAATATTAATGGCAAGGAAGAGAAGTTTGCGTTCAAGCCCAGGCTGGAAAAATGCTCTCAGGTATGTACTGAACCAGTTCAATATTTCACTAACCTAGAGCAGGTCAATGTGGTTGCATCCGAGCCGCAAAAGCCTCCAGAGACGCCGATCCCACCACCACCGACACTGAAGAAGAAGAACAAGAAGATGTGGCGGAAGAAGATTGCATCGTCCGAGTCATTCACTCCGGGACCGGACGATGACAAGAGCAATTGAAGAAAGGAGAAGTCCCACTCGCGGACTTAGAAGCTGAGCTCTCGCCGCGAGGAAAACCGGTATGTATCTCATATTTCCCTTCCAAATTTTAAATTTTCAATTGCATTTGCATGTTTCCCTTTCCAAAATAATTGAACCACCTGAGGAATTAATGAAACGAACCAGATTCCCAATTACGAGAATCCGACTCCCTGTACCCTCGAGATAGTCCCAGGAATAGCAGCTATCTCGTACAGAACTCATCTCAGTAGAATATCACATCCATACAGCGATAAAAGATCCAATACATGACATATATAGAAACATAGCGGTCTGGTACAAGCCCTCAGGGCTAAAACGACAATGAGAAACTGCTACGACACGGCAGCTAAATCGTCTGGGTCTACTCCACAGGCATCCTTGAGCGCACGTGCAACCTTCAGTCGTACCATCCATCCTGGTTGAACTCGTGGTCGGGATCTTCTCCTGTGTACCCAAAGTCTGTCCCCAAGGAAATGGGACAGGTCCACGTCACCAACCATAATATGAAGCGCAAGCTTTAAAGTGGACTATTCTAGTAATAAAATATTCAAGGGATATAAGCTGAGGGTTTCCTATGCAAGCAGCGGCAAATTCCCAAGTTCAGCTCAACACCAACTCCTGTCCTCCCCAGAGAGATCACACTCCCAAAACCAACCAGCAACCTCACAACCACATCGGGCTCGTCCTGCCTCAACAGGTTCCCGCAATAATCATCCACCAACTCCTTTCGCTCACTAGTCGACTCGGTAAGCTCCCTCCCCACCTTGTCTCAACAGCAAACGCTGGTCCAACCTCTCATAACCCAAAGCAAGGACAAGGTAAGAAAGCAGAGTCCCGGGCTAATCTCCATCGATCCAGATGCGGTCGTCCATAACCGTGGACACGGCTATACATATAGTTTTCACTCTGCAGAGGTTGCACTCCAGGAACCATCCGGCTGCAGCTGGTAGCGAACCAACTTGAGACACAGCCCACAGCAAAGACCCTAAAGAGTAAAGTAACGGTGCCAATCCTGTCTCCCTGGGCTCGGGAAACATCTGATCTAACATCTGCCCCAGGGATGTGAAACCTTCCCACCGGGGCCAGTCGGGGGCTGTGGTAAATCAGGGAGAGTACGCCGCAACGAGTCCTCCTTACACGTATCAAACTCGAATCTCCTACAGTCCTGGTACCGCACTCAGTAGGCTTGCAGGAACCCTCCCCATTCTGGGTAGATGGTGAGCACTGTAATCCACGTCTGAAAGGTGACTTCGAACCGGATCCTTAATTGTCGGTGAGGCGAGTATCAGCGTCAAAGCGATCTGCCGCAACGGTCCGCAATCGGCACCCATTACAGGTATTGCCGCCCAACTCCTCAAATCCAATCAATCTCAAGTAATCCATAAATGTACCCGCAACAGGTACTCCATAGGAACCGTCCGAGTACAGTCCCAAAGCACCCCGGTCAAACGACCGGGTTGGTACTGTTTGGCAATAAATAAACGAAACGCATATCTCCACCCAAGCCACCCAACTCACGCCAAGAAGATCAATCACAACCACCCCAACTCATGGAAGCATAGCATTCTCATAAAGTGGATAATAGGTAGCAAGGAAACAGGGTAGATAAATGGCAGTGCAGGCATATCATCATCATGCGAATAAATAAAGCGCTAGCATAGTAGTTTGCATGTATAATAGGTATTTCAGAGAATGGTTGGGTGTGAACCTGGGTAGGCTTCTTCGTCCTCCTCCAAGCTGTAGTCGTAGTGGTCCGGCTCCTCCTGGCCCTCCGGGGCTCCTAGGGTTGCGATAAATAAAATAAGACGCGGCTACAAGCAAAGAAACACCAAAACAACGTGAAAGGAAGACCCAAAGAACACCAAACACTACACTAACGCGTAGGTCATGATTTTAGAAAATTATAATATAGAAACTGGTTTCATATTTTTCTGAGCTACGGTTGATTTATTATTAATTTTCGAAGTTTAAATCATTTTCTAAAAATATTAAATAATTTCCGGAAAAAGGAAAAACAGCAGACTGGACACGTGGCATCACCAGGGCGCGCCACGTCATCACTGATGACGTCAGCATGATGTCATCAGTGGGGCCGGCCTTGCTGACGTCATCGTGGGCCCGGATGACGTCAGCGTTGACTTGCTCAACGTTGACCAGTCAACGGTCAAAGGTCAGTGGGGTCAGCGGGGTCAGTGGGCCCACATGTCAGCCTCTAGCAGTCAGTGACAGGTGGGGCCAAGCTGTCAGCGGAAAAAGAAAAAGAGAAAAGGGTTCGCGGGCTGGAATTGGGCCGAAAGTGGCTGGGCCGGAAAAGTTCAGGGAGCAGATCTGGACTTAATGTGCGGAAAAAGGCCCACGAAGGGAGCTCGGCTGGTGCGGCTTGGTGGACGCGGTCCACGGTGCGCCGAGAGGGTGGTCTACGGTGTGCCGGGCGCACGGGATCTGGCTGCGGCCACCTGGGATTTTCTGCGGGCGAGCGTGAGGCGTGCGGCTGTGGTCGTGCGTGTGGCTTGGCTATAGTCCAGGTATGTGTTGGCACTTCTTACGATCCAATATCAGAATTGAGAATCCCGGTACTGGATGCAAGGAGTGTTCAGTGGTTTTCCTTATGGCTTAGTAAAATATAGAAATATTCTGCAAGCGCACAGAATCACCACTGTAGCACTTCACCTGGGAGTATCCCGAGGTATCATAATTTATACCTATTTAATTTATTTAATACAATATCACCTGTTATTTACATTTGCTTGCATTAGATGTCATAATTTGCTGGGAATCCTAAGCTAGGCTGTTTACTAGAATTTCATTGTTATTCCTTGTTGCCCTTAGAGGTTACCTATATGGGTAGAATTCTTGCTTAGCCTTGCTCAACAATGGATGGTCGGGTTATTTTAATATCGATTAATAAACTATGCAATGTGGGCTTGGTAATTTTTTAGCAACATGGAACTCTAGGCGGCTCAGGCAAATGGGCTTGATGTTTGGTTTTTGAGGAATGTTATGTTGGTTTTGCCTGAGCCGAGCTTAAGGTTTGATCTATGGAGTGACCACCCGGGAAAACAGTACAACCATGAATGTAACACCCATATTTTTTTATAACCTATGATTATTTAGTTTATTAGAAAATAATTTTAACTTTTATTTGAAATTATACACACACTTCCTAATTAACTCAAATAAATTTTAGAAAATTTTAAAAATCCTAGCAATATTGAAACCAGGGTGTTACAAATGCAAACAAGTGTATGTGATCCCATGCAACCAATAGAGGCAATGACAAGTAAATGGAAATGACAAATGAGACAAGAGGACTATGCATATCGATAGGTCTCATCTAGAAGAAGCTTGTTAAATAATATTGGGACAATTAAATTGAAGATAATGGATATATCTCGGTTAGTTGAAGACATGGATTTCAAT
>OAMR01000225.1:1635904-1679403 GCA_900205405.1 Echinochloa crus-galli
GAGAGAGAGAGAGAGAGCTCCTAGCAGAAAATTTCAGAATGGAAGTGTGTGTGGGAGAAGCAAGCAAGCTTGCACCAGCATTTATAGGCAAGGAGGGGGGAGGTCCCTGGTTCGGCCGAAGGCATGGGTTCGGCCGAACTAGGCCCTGGTGGCCTGAGCACTCCATGTGAGTGCAGCCCCCTCCTTTGCTTTGATTCCACTCAAAATTGTGTGGTCACAAATTTTTCAAGGTCAAGCTCATGGATTTTAGTGGTAGGTGAGATCCAACATTGACATGACCAAAGTTGATTCTAGTGGAGTCATCCCCATGCTGCCATGTTTTGTGATTATTGGTGTGAGTGCAGCCATTTTAGTGGGGTAGACATGTTTGTTGCTGGTTGGTGGTGATGGTAAATAAATGGAGATTTTCTAGAAGGGATGAAAATGATAGAAATTACCAATTATATCCACCCTAGGTAAAATTTCAGCATGTGACCATTTATTTAAACCAAGCTTGCAGAATTTTCTACTCTCTCTCAGATTTTTATTCAAGTGGTTCAATTATTTTGAGAAGGGAAACATGCAAATGCAATTGAAAATTTAAAAATTTGGAAGGGAAATATGAGATACATACCGGTTATCCTCGCGGCGAGCGCTCAGCTTTTAAGTCTGCGAGCGGGACTTCTCCTTTCTTCAGGTGCTCTTGTCATCGTCCGGTCCCGGAGTGGATGACCCGGACGATGCAACCTTCTTCCGCCACATCTTCTTGCTTTTCTTCTTTGGTGTCGGTGGCAGGATCGGCGTCTCTGGAGAATTCCAGAGGGCTTGCACTTCCTCGTATTTTTTCACGAGGCGGTCCATTTCTTCTACGCTTACTTGTTCCGTCGGCCCGTACCACTCGGGCTGCTCTCCACCGAGTATCTCCAGCTCTCCACTGATGAGAGCCTTGAGGAAACACTCGGCGCTCCTCTGCTCCGGTGTGAGTGGCTCTACCTTCTTCTCTTCCCGTGGTTGGAACTTGAAGTGGGCCTGCACGAAGTGCTCGGCATCCACGACGGAACGCGCTGACTCGATGTACGTGAGCCGGGCGCCCTGAAGAACGCCCAGATGGTTGGCAAGGCGAGTGACTAGAGAAGTCATCGCCATGCTACCCACACGAGAAATATGAGACAGCCAGTGATCGACCATGTCTTTCACTGGCTCTGCTCCGGTGTGAGTGGCTCTGTCTTCTTCTCTTCCCGGGGTTGAAACTTGAAGTAAGTCAACCTTCCGTCGATACGGAACGAGATTTCTCTCGCATCCATATCGATCCTAGCCCGGGTGGTGTTCAAGAATGGTCGGCCCAACACAAGGGGAAACGAATGCTCGTTCCCCGTGTCGAGGACAACAAAGTCCACAGGGACATATCGTCCCCAGATCCGGACCGGTACATTCTCGATCACCCCCTCGGGGTAGCGGATGGTTGAGTCCGCAAGCTGTACCTGGGCAGTAGTAGGTGACAAAGTAGGGTAGCGTAATTTCTTAAATAATACCTTAGACATGATGTTGACGCTTGCCCCCAGATCACAAAGTGCATCATTGATGCGATGATTCCAGATCGTGCACTGAATGATGGGCACTCCGGGATCTTCCTTCCTATCCGGAGAGGTCTTGATGATCGCCCTTTTTGCAGCTCTCGGCAGGTAGGTCCATCTTGGTGTCAGCACTTGGATGCGTGCGACCTTCCCTGCGTGGTTAGTACGGAAGACACTACGAGGCATCTTACCATGCCTTGTAGTGACGGCTTTCACTGTCTCGATGGAAGGTTCGGGTTGCCCCGGAATCTTCCCCGATTCAGTGACAGGAACAGCAGCAGCTAACTGAGCGACTTGAGTTTCTATCATTTTATTAAAGCTCAGTTGACTTTTCATAGCAGAAGAAAATGATTCCATCCTAGAGTCTATGCTTTCCAGAGTTTTATCATTAGCAGCAAGCTTTTTATTGATGTTTTCAGTTATTTTCATCTGGCCAAACACAAGATCTCTAAGAGACGGCTGATTATTGAAATTGCTGGAATTGAAATTGTTACCTTGTTGAGGCCTCTCAAAAGGGAGGTTTGGGCGCGGATTCCAGCCTTGGTTGCCGTAGTTGTTCGGTCGGTACCCGTTGTTGTTGGAGTTGTTGACGTAGTGGGCATCTTCTCGCGTTTCGGGGCAGTCATTCCCCGAATGGCCAGTGTTGCCACAGACTTCGCAGGTCATGCGAGCGTCCATGGCTTGCACTGTTTCTTGAGCAGGGGCCTCCAGCTTCTTCATCAGGAGGTCCATCTTGGCAGCGAGCATGTCCAGAGCTTCAACTTGGTGAACTCCTCGGGTCTTTGGTTGAGTCCGGTCGTCGGACCAACCTTGGTTCTTGACCATCTTCTCTATGAGGGCCTTCGCACGACTCTCCTCAAGGGAGAAGAACGAGCCTCCAGCAGCAGCGTCCAGGTACTCACGGGCAGAATTTCTCAGCCCGTGATAGAAAGTTTGGATTATGAACCAACTCTGCATACCATGGTGAGGACAAGCAGAAATATAGTCCTGAAGCAGAAATATAGTCCCAATTTTAGTTTCATCCATTAGCTGCTGGAAACTAGCTATTTTGTTACGGAGGGCGTTGGTTTTCCCAACCGAAAAGAATTTTAGCAAGAAAGCGCTAGTGCATTTATCCCAAGAGTCTATAGCCTCACGGTTAGCATAAAACCATTGCTTCGCCTTGCCTAATAATGAGAATGGAAATAAACGAAGGCGAATGGCATCGATACTTACTCCGCGGATGGTGAAGGTGTTGCAAATCTCCAGGAAATGCTGGAACCATGTTGATGAGGGTTGGCTTGAGCTCGAAGTTGCCATCTCCGACTGGCGGAGCTGGTCCGACACGCACGTTCTCGCTCGATGGAGCGGAGAACTCACGGATCGTCTTGCCTGCCATCCTCGATGTAGCCTGGTCGACGACGGGAAGGACTAGGTTCGTCGGAAGGAGTTGCTTCTAAGGAGGCACAACACGGGGTCGCACTTTCCTCACAAGTGACTCCGGATTTTCTTGGAAGTTTGACGGTAGTTGGAAACCAGTCATGCACGGCTCTGTTCCACAAAGACCAACAAACAGAGCAAGGATAAACCCGCTTGAGTAGCGGTACTCAACTAAGATAGCTCAAGATAAAAATTCAAAAGTAATCTAGCACAAGACTTCCCCGGCAACGGCGCCAGAAATGCTTGTTGGCACTTCTTACGATCCAATATCAGAATTGAGAATCCTGGTACTGGGGTAAGGAGTGTTTCAGTGGTTTTCCTTATGGCTTAGTAAAATATAGAAATATTCTGCAAGCAATCAGAATCACCGCTGTAGCACTTCACCTGGGAGTATCCCGAGGTATCGTAATTTATATTTCCGCAGGGAAGCTTTGGCAAGAATACTAGTGAACAAATATTCGAGACTATCAGAGAAGGGTACACAACTAAACAAGACAAGGGATAACGGTATTGGATAGGAGTGGATATACCGGACACACAGCTCAAGGGATACTCAGGTAAGGGAGAGAAGAGATAGATAGCTGGGAGGACAACGAGAAGAGATAGAGGACTCCTGGATACTTTATCTACCTATATCACTCTAGCCTAGAGATACAGCTGCTACAGAGCCAGCACTAGGAGATCTGGGATAACTCTAATGTCTTAGCATCGGGTGGTGTGTGTTGAATGAGCAGCTTGGCACTGTATTTATAGCTTGGACAAGGCGGTTTGGGGCTGGAGTAACCGCCAAGGGAGAGCTGGTGGCGGTTGCGGCCGTTTCGGCCGCCGGGGTCGGTTCGGCCGAACTCATCTGTTCGGCCGAACGCCCGATGCACCGCCTCGGCCATCTACAACCTGGATGCAGCCTCCTGGGTCGGTTTGGCAATTCGGCCGAACCGCTCTTGTTCGGCCGAACGGGCCTGGAGGCCCAGGCCTGCTCCCATGCGCCGACTCTGCTTCGTGGACCACCTGGGCCGGCCTCTGTTGATGTGGAACATGCTGTGTAGGCCCAGGATGACTTGATGTGGGTCCGTGTTGAGTTGGCAGTCCACATGGCGGATGATGTGTTCGTTTGGTTGGCGGTGACGTGGATGGCTCCCGGTGGCCTGTACGGCTAAGGGGGATAACTGGCCGAACATGTCGTTCGGCCGTTTCTGTCATTTCCGACCCCTATAGCACGTATTTCACAATGTTGTACCTACAAACATGACACTCACCAAAACTCGTGGAACTTTATTAGAAATAAACCTAAGTCATGGAATGGTGCATAGTCTCTCATTTTATCCCGAGTATTGGTGGTCGGATTTGGGTTGTAACGACCGCCAACAGTATGTTCCGATTTACCCAGCACTTTAATCACCCAATTGCATTTCTTTTCCTTCATGCTTTAGTTTGCATTAAAAAAAATGAAAATACCAAAAATATTTCCCTTGAATAAAGTAACTCCCAACTGTGCATGGAATGAATCATATGCCTCTCACTTTGGAAATGATGAATAGTTGCTCTGTCATAATTTTGTAAGTACTTTGCTTCAACTAGTTGCTTGGTAATGCTTGAGTTATTTGGCATGAGTAATAATGAACCTGAAAACCTTGTGGAGCACATGCTTTATTCCAAGTCTAAGTTGTTGTGGGGATTGATATAGTGAGAATTTGGTTAAGTTCTATTTCTGCTCTTAGTACGGGGAAAATCTCGGAGATTTATGCTTTCAAAATGAAACAAATTCCTCATTGGTCAAAATACCTACTAGAGCCATATGATAAGCTTAGTTGAAAATTTCTACTCATATGCTACTTGCCATCTTAGTGAGCTTTGTCAAATTGTTGTGACCTTTGAGTGAAGCTTTCATATTCTTAGTGATCGAGATTCACGTACACACACCACCTCTCACATGCAAATTCCTACACTAGGAGTTAGCAAATTTTCCATCATCCATCCACAACAATAAATGCTCCATGTTCTATGATTTTTCCTCTCCAAATATTCTTGATAGAGACATGGGCTATGCAAAAAGAAAAGCATGCCAAAGAAGCATGGCAAAAATAAAAAAAAAAGAAAAGCATGCCAAAGCGCATGGCAAAAAAAAAAGCATGCCAAGTGGCATGGCAAAAATATGAGAATAAAAGATAGCCCATGTTCTCGAAAAATAAATCAAGGGGAGGAAAGTTCATCAAAGGAGTTCCACCATATTCCATTCCACCAAAGTCCATGCCACCATATTCCACTCCATCCATGACTCCACTTATACCCACACACTTGCACGTCTCGATCTTAAGATGTGATTTGTCTCCTCAGAGATCCGGTCTTTGACTTAGCAAAATATAAGATGCATGCATGCCTTCATCCTTTGTCCCTGAGCCACACAAAAAGCCAAATTAGATGATAGGATGAAAAAGAAGGCACAAGCCTTTGGTGAGGATTCAAATACACTTGAGTGATTGAGTGTGGCAATAAGGAACAATTTGTAGTTTTCAAAACTTATGAAAAACTCCGAGATGGGATCCTAAAAAGAGTAGAGTGGAATAAAACTGAATTTCAACTGTTCATCCGTACAACCACCCAAGATAAGGAGATTGCTATAAGCCCCATAGGCAAAAAGGTGATTTAAAAACTTTGCCTATGATTCAAGTATTGTTGAATACTAGTTGTTTATAAAGTTACCTGCAAAAGAAATGACATTGTAGCAACTCCTGATCCACCGAGCCTAAGTTTATATCTTTGCTCGAGGACGAGCAAAGAGCTAAGCTTGGGGGAGCTTGTTGGCGGTTGTCGCAACCCAAATCCGACCACCAATACTCGGGAATAAATGAGAAGGGGTACTTATACTCGAGCCCCCAAAACTAGTTGTTGTGCAGTCTGCGAGATCTGGACTGGATAGCTCTCTCATTCCACTTGTTCTAGTAGAGTTAGGATAGTTTAGTTGGGAGTTAGAGTTGAGTCGAGCTTTGCCTCGGAGGTTCCGGAGTCGTCTTCAGAAGCTCTGGTATAAGCTCTTGTATCTTTTACCTTTTCCTTTTGCAAGACTTTGAGTTATCAATATAGTTATCTTTATCACTTTGCCTTTGTCATTTATATCTTGCTTCTACTTTATCCTAGTTGCAGCTATATCTTGTTTAGACTATAGTCAGTTATAGTTCTAGTGCTTGTAGTCTTGTTTAAGTCTTTGTCTTGGCTGGTTCTTCGATCTTGCTTGATACTGGAGGTGAATTGTCACCAAGAGTATTGACAAGGTTGCTTGCTCTTGCTAGCAGAGTAAGTAGTCGTTGCCTAGTGTAGGAGTGGTTCCTAGACTAGTCGGTGGCCTTAGTTTATTCCCGTCGCAACGGAGGTGGTAGCCGGGAGGTGGTGACAGCCCTTTCGGTCTTCGTAGCCCATCACGTTAGTTCCGGTCCGTAGGATCCCCAAGTGTGGAGTTGGTGGCACCCCTTCTCATCCCTTTCTGCGTGTCAAAGGTTCCATTGTCCCGAAACTAAGATTACCTCGGGATACTCCCAGGTGAAGTGCTACAGCGGTGATTCTGTGCGCTTGTAGAATATTTCTATATTTTACTAAGCCACATCATGTCTAAGGTATTATTTAAGAAATTATGCTACCCTACTTTGTCACCATATAAATTACGATACCTCGGGATACTTCCAGGTGAAGTGCTACAGCGGTGATTCTATGTGCTTGTAGAATATTTCTATATTTTACTAAGCCACATCATGTCTAAGGTATTATTTAAGAAATTATGCTACCCTACTTTGTCACCATATAAATTACGATACCTCGGGATACTTCCAGGTGAAGTGCTACAGCGGTGATTCTGTGTGCTTGCAGAATATTTCTATATTTTACTAATCGATAAGGAAAACCACTGAAACACTCCTTACCCCAGTACCAGGATTCTCAATTCTGATATTGGATCGTAAGAAGTGCCAACAGACATCATCTTGGTAATTATGGATTTACGACAGACTATACTTGATGGACCTTCCATGGGGATCTTGATGCTGATGCTGGGGTAGGAGACATGCTAGATGACTTTCATGAAGCAAACTTCGATGAAGGACCTAGGGAGGAGGAGCCAGAGGCAACGGCAAAAGCGTATTACGAGATGTTGGCTGCAGCACAGCAACCCCTTCACGAGCACACCGATGTATCTCAACTTGATGCCATTGCACGTCAAATGGCCGTAAAGTCCCAGTTCAACTTGGGTCGTGAGGCCTTCGAAGTTATATTGAAAGTGTTCGGCACGCTCCTCCCCAAAGGTCACATTCTTCCACCGAACATGTATGAAGCACAAAAGCTTTTAAGTGCACTTAAGATGCCTTATGAACATATACATGCTTGTCCGAATGGATGCGTCTTATTTAGGAAAGAGCATGCAGAAGCAAAGTACTGTCCAAAGTGCGAGGCGTCTAGATTCGTGGAGGTAGACAATGGTGATGGTCAAAAGACCCAAAGTACAATCCCCGTGAAGATCCTACGGTACCTTCCTTTTATACTGAGGGTCCAGCGGCTTTACATGACCGAGGAATCGGTGAAACAGATGACATGGCACAAACATGGACACAGATACTATCCTGAGAAAATGGTACATCCATCTGATGGTGAAGCATGGGCACACTTTGATGCGATGCATCCTAAAAAGCTCTAGAGGCTCATAATGTACGTGTTGCGCTGGCCACAGATGGGTTCAATCTCTATGGAATGACGGCTGCCCCATACAGTTGTTGGCCGGTGTTCGTTATCCCGCTCAATCTCTCCCCTAGTGTCTTATTTCAGCGTCAGAACATATTCTTGTCATTGATCATTCCTGGATACCCGGGGAACAAGATGAGTGTGTACATGGAGCCTCTGATTGATGATTTGGAACGTGGTTGGGAAGGTGTATTGACATACGACCGAGCTACAAAGACAAACTTCAGAATGCATGTCTTTTACCAGTACTCCTTGCATGACATGCCAGCGTATGGGATATTCTGCGGCTGGTGTGTGCACAGAATGTTTCCATGCCCGATATCCAAGACGGCTCTGTGACTCATTTGGTTGAAGAAGGGTGGCAAATATTCTTCGTTCGACAAACATCGACAATTCCTCCCTCTTGACCACATATTTAGACAAGACAAAAAGAATTTCATGAAAGGGGTCGTAGTTAAAGAACCTCCACCCCAGCTTCTGACTGGTGCCAAGATTCGTGCTCAGCTAAACGCTCTTGAACTCAATGAAGATGGAAGTTTCGTGGGATACGGTGAGCAACATGCCTGGACCCAAAAGATGGGCCTGTGGAGGCTACCATGTTGGAAATATGCCCTAGAGCCAACTGGATTCGATCCACTAGTGGGCTCAGATTGATCCATTAGGGCGTTAAAGTCATAATGGGCCACAAATGTTGTAAAGCCCATTACCGTGGGAAGGGGAACACTATCTATTAGTCCCATATTGCTAATGAAAGATGGTGTGGGGAATTTTCTCCCAATAAATATAGACCAAACCCCTCCTGAAAAGGATACGACTTTCAAGCAATAGCCGCACTGCCTACGCCCTCTCCTCATTGTGCTCGCGGACCTAGCAGTCCGGCGCGCGACGTTTCCATCCTCGTACGTGTGGATACCTCGGAGGTGCTGCGCTTGGAGCACAAGGACGAACCGCACGTGCAGGACCAGACGGACGTAAGCAACTGCACTGCACTGCCACTTCGACGCGTTCGTCTACATCGAGACGGCTTCCGCTGCAACTGCGCGTCTAGTGGTAACGATCCGTGTTCTATAACTGCTGTTGTTCCTGTTTTTCGGGTAAACGAGTTTTTGTATGTGCTAGCGTAGCCTCCTCGTTTCCCTTCAGTGGTATCAGAGCCGTAGCTATTTCGTTATAGGTTTGGATGTATGCATATGGAGATATGCTTGGATGTAGATGAGTCTCTGATCGGTTCGTGATCTTTGCTATGATGGTCGTGTAACGAATTGCTCCTACCGGTCGGAATTCCGCCATCGGAGCTAAGTGATACACGTAAACCCAGGCATGGTGAGATGTAGATCAATTGGATTGGTCGAATCGAACTTAAGTCAATGGTCGGGCGCATGGTGATGCGCGGCGGTGTGGATTGGATCCATTACCGGGCAGGGTTTTGCGTGAAAATCAGGTTGTTCGTAAAACAGCCATAACTTTTGCATACGACCTCAAATTGAGACGATTTTTATATGAAAATTCATCTACAGAAAAGTTTACACATGATTCCGACTGCCAATGGCAGTTTCGCCGAATTTAGATTTGCGAAAAAAGGCCGAGAAGATAGAGTTTTGGAAGATTTAAGTTTGGACGTCGGAATCGTCTAACTTGTTTTTGCAGGTTCATGTGATTGGTATGGCCCTATGTGTATTTGATGCATGTATGTAATTAACCATGACCTGCATGTCGTGAGTAGGGCAATACGGCTGGAGCCATATGTATTGTCAATCTGATGTAATGGCCTGCGTGCCAACTTGTGATGATCTAATGCGCGGTTGTGTAATTTACTTTACTATCATCCGTTAGATAGTTCTTGAAGGACTCATCACTGGAGGATGGCATACATGGATCATGGAGATGGAGATCATCATGATGGACAGTACAATGGAGATAGAGATCACCATGTGTTAATGGGCCATACCGTGTCATTACTTTATGAATGCACAATGGAGATGGAGATCACCATATGTTAATGGGTCATACCGTGTCATTACTATGTGAATGTCGTTCTTATTGTTTTACTTCTACATATGCAACGATAATGGTTATTTTTCTGCATGCGACGGTAGAAGTAGAACGATCCCTCAACAATGTTTAAGTTTTGAATATCCTCCCAACTAAATCTTGCACCGTCACATGTCTTGTACAATTAGTGGTGGGTCTATGAAATTAGGGTGCCACTAGTTTTCCTTGACTAGATGGGTTTGTATCGGATACTTACTCGCATAAAGGGTTGGTTAACTTAAACAAGGTCATCTTAACGGTTAAGGACCTTGGGACATAAAGGTTGGACGCCGAGACATAGAGATGTCAACCAACAACAGGAGTCATATGTGATATGATTAGCGAAAGTTGCTTACCGATCTACCATGTCTTCTAGCGGTGATGCTAAAGCTCACTAGTTGACTTGTTAGTTGTGGATCCTGAACCGCTAAGTATCAATGGAGGGATATTGATTTTAGTGGGAGTAGATTCCGTTAATTATTTAATGTATTTTACTCTATCATAGATATGTTGTCCTAGTATTTTTGCATTATTTTTGTTTTAGATCAATGGCACCTAGCAATGCACCGTTTTCTTTGCGTTCGGTCCTTGAGAAGGATAAGTTGAATGGAACAAATTATGCGGATTGGATCCGAAACCTTAGAATTGTTCTCAGGGCTGAGAAAAAGGAAGATGTTCTAGACATCCCATTACCAGTTGAGCCTGATGATAACGCAACCCTTGCTGAGAAAAATGCTTACAAGAAGGCATGTGATGTCAATCTTGAAGTGAGTTGCCTTATGCTTGCTTGCATGGAACCCGAGCTGCAGATGCAGTTTGAGACAAACCATGAGGTGCACGATATGATCGAGGCGCTTAAGGACATGTTCCAAACTCAGTCCAGGACTGAAAGGTTCAATGTCTCAACGGCCTTTGTGGAAACCAAGCTAGCAGAAGGCGCAGCTGTAGGGCCGCATGTGATCAAGTTGGTTGGTTACACCCAGAGGTTGGAGAAGCTGGGCTTCCCACTTGGCCCAGAGTTGGCCACTGATTTTATTCTAGCATCACTTCCGCCTAGCTTTGGAAACTTCATCTCGAACTACCATATGCATGGGGCAGAGAAGGGCTTGAATGAGTTGTGTGTCATGCTCAAGACAGTAGAGGTTGACATCAAGAAAAGCGCTAGCAGCAGCCATGTGATGGCCATCCAAAACAGGCCTAACTTCAAGAAGAAGGGCAAATCTTGGAAGAAAAAGAAGGGCAAGGCTAAAGATATGATCTCTCAGCCAAGCTCAACGCCCCAGACTGAGTCTGGACCAGCTGCAGAAAAGGAGGAGTGCTTTTATTGTAAGGAACTTGGTCACTGGAAAAGGAATTGCAAGAAGTACCTGGCTTCTCTGAAGAAAGGCGGTAGTAAGAGTACTTCCGCATCAGGTACACTTGACATTAATATTACAGACATTTTTCTCGCTGAATCTTCTATTAATTCCTGGGTATTTGATACCGGATCGGTTGCTCATATTTGCAATTCGATGCAGGGACTAATAAGAAGTAGAAGCATGGGAAGAGGCGAAGTTGATTTCCGAGTGGGCAATAATGCAAGAGTTGCTGCTTTGACCGTCGGGACGATGCAACTCCACCTTCCGTCAGGATTTATCATGGAATTGAATAATTGTTATTTTGTTCCTAGTTTGAGTCGAAACATTGTATCTCCCTCATGTTTGATGAAGGATGGTTATACATTCGCGAGTAAAGACAATGGTTGTGTGATCTCAAAGAATGGCATGTTTGTGGCTCTTGCATCCATTGTGAATGGGTTGTTCATTTTAAATCTTGATGATTCACCTATATGTAATATAATTGCTAAAAGGCCTCGGCTAAATGATTTGAATCCTACCTATATGTGGCATTGTCGTTTGGGTCATATAAGTGAGAAGCGCATGAAGAAGCTCCATTCTGATGGACTTTTAACTTCGTTTGATTTTGAATCATACGAGACATGCGAAGCTTGCTTGCTAGGCAAGATGACCAAGGCACCTTTCACAGGTTTCCAACTTTAAGAAGAAGGGCAAATCTTGGAAGAAGAAGGGTAAGGCTAAAGATGTGATCTCTCAGTCAAACCCAACGTCCCAGGATAAATCTAGACCAGCTGCAGACAAGGAGTGCTTTTTCTGTAAAGAACTTGGTCACTGGAAAAGGAATTGCAAGTTGTACCTAGCTTCCCTGAAGAAAGGCGATTTATCTCTTCTTCACAACGCGTATGCTTTGTCCTTAGACCTGAGATTGTCGTATGTACTGCGTGGTAAGAAAATTAAAGCCTTGCGATCAGATCGTGGAGGCGAATATTTGAGCCACGAGTTTAGCACTCATCTAAAGAGTTGCGGAATTGTTCCACAGCTTATGCCACCCGGAACACCTCAGAGGAACGGTGTGTCCGAGCGATGTAATCGAACCTTGTTAGACATGGTGCGATCAATGATGGGCCAGTTTAGCTTGTACGTGATGTTGTGGTGGTTCGTCTGATATGATCTTTACGTATTCATGGGAGTTGACACGTCTTGCTAGAGGCCGCTATCAACTATTGGAACGAGTAGGAGTACTCGAACCATGTCTATGTGTACGTGAACCCATAGGGTCACACACTTAAGAGAAGCGACTTCAGTCGGACAAGCTTACACCAAAATCGGACAAGTGCATATTCGTGGGATATCCAAAGGAAACAATTGGATATTATTTCTACAACCGATCAGAGGGCAAAGTGTTTGTCGCTAGGAACGGTGTTTTCTTGGAGAAAGAGTTTCTCAAAAACAAGAAAAGTGGACATAAGGTGTATCTTGAAGAAATTCGAGATGAGCCTATGAGGCAAGACTTTACGAGTGATGCTAATGTAGCAGAACAAGTTGAGGCACCTGTGGTAAGAGAAGAACCGCCACAACCACGAAGGTCGGAAAGGCCAGGTCACGCAACTAGTAAAATGAATCTCCTAGTTACGGGAGAGCGTGACATATTTTTGATGGACAACGATGAGCCTAGGACCTATGCGGAAGCAATGATGGACCCAGATTCTGAGAAATGGCAAAGTGCCATGAGATCCAAGATAGATTCCATGGGGCACAATCAAGTTTCAAACTTGTTTGACCCACCTGATGGTGTGAGACCCATCGAGTGCAAATGGATCTTTAAGAGAAAGAGAGATGTGGACGGAAATGTTAATGTCTACAAAGCACGACTTGTTGCAAAAGGTTTTCGACAAGTTCAAGGAGTTGACTACGACGAGACATTCTCTCCAGTAGCGATGCTTAAATCTATCCGGATCATTCTAGCAATAGCTGCGTATTTCGATTATGAGATATGGCAGATGGATGTCAAAACAGCTTTCCTCAATGGGAACCTAGAGGAGGATGTATACATGATACAACCCGAAGGTTTTGTCGATCCAACTAATGCTGGAAAAATATGCAAGCTTCAGAAATCCATCTATGGATTAAAGCAAGCATCTCGGAGTTGGAACCTTCGTTTTGATGAGGTAGTCAAAGGGTTTGACTTCCGGCAGAATGAAGAAGAGGCTTGTGTTTACAAGAAGGAAAGTGGGAGCTCTGTTGCATTTCTAATCTTGTATGTGGATGACATATTGTTGATTGAGAATGATATTCCTATGCTAGAATCCGTTAAGTCTTCCCTGAAAAATAGTTTTTCTATGAAGGACTTAGGGGAAGCGGCATACATTCTGGGCATAAGGATCTATAGTGATAGATCGAGAAGGCTTATAGGATTAAGCCAAGATACTTATATTGACAAAGTGTTGAATCGATTCAGCATGGAATAGTCCAAGAAAGGGTTCTTGCCTATGTCACATGGCATACACCTCAGCAAGACTCGGTGTCCTTCGACGGCTGATGAGCGAGAGCGCATGAGTAAGGTCCCCTATGATTCAACAATTGGATCTATCATGTACGCCATGATAAGTACTCGCCCAGATGTCTCATATGCTCTAAGTGTTACGAGTAGACACCAGTCAAATCCAGGTGAAAGTCACTGGACAATGGTTAAAAACATTCTTAAGTACTTTAGAAGGACTAAAGATGTGTTCCTAGTTTATGGAGGTGAGGAAGAGCTCATTGTAAAGGGTTACACTGATGCTAGTTTCCAAACTGATCCAGACGATTCAAAGTCGCAATCAGGATTCGTGTTCACGATAAACGGTGGTGCTGTAAGCTGGAAAAGTTCTAAGCAAGATATTGTGGCTGATTCTACAACGGAAGCCGAGTACATCGCAGCTTCTGAAGCGGCGAACGAAGGTGTTTGGATGAGGAAGTTTCTCATTGAGCTTGGTGTGTTTCCCAATGCATCTAGCCCATTGGAACTCTAATACGAGACGTGCGAAGCTTGTTTGCTAGGCAAGATGACCAAGGCACCTTTCACAGGTTTTCCTGAGAGGGCGCAAGACTTGTTGGAACTCATACATAAGAGGGTCGGACGGTCCGCCAGAGCAGGTCGGACAGTTCGCAAGGAAACGACGGACGGTCCGCAGGGAACGTCGGACGGTCCAGCGAAATTAAAACTTTGAAAAAAAAACGATCCCTCAAAAATTGTTTAAGTTCTAAATGTCCTCCCAACTAAATCTTGCACCATCACATGTCTTGTACAATTAGTGGTGGGTCTATGAAATTAGGGTGATTCTTCAAATAATAACTTTCACAAGTCATGGACATGGAGATGTCAAACTAATAATGTGGGCACATGTATGACATGGGGCTGGAATGACCCAACTTGAGATTTTGTTGTATGTTTATCTCTTTTCACAACGTGTATGCTTTGTCCTAAGACCTGAGATTATCGCATATACTCAAGATGTGAATTGACCTACTTAGGGACTGTCAAACACTACTCCGTAACTGGGTAGTTATAAAGGTGGTTTTCGTTACCCTCCTTAGCCGTACGAGTCAGCGGGAGCCCTGAAAACTTGCCTATGTGATTGTCTCTAGTGCAAGTGGGAGACTGTTGGAAATATGCCCTAGAGCCAACTGGATTTAATCCACTAGTGGGCTCAGATTGATCCAGGCTCAGATTGATTTAATCCATTAGGGCGTTAAAGTCATAATGGGCCACAAATGTTGTAAAGCCCATTACCGAGGGAAGGGGTACACTATCTATTAATCCCATATTGCTAATGGAAGATGGTGTGGGAAATTTTCTCCCAATAAATATAGACCAAACCCCTCCTGAAAAGGATACGACTTTCAAGCAACAGCCGCGCTGCCTATGCCCTCTCCTCATCGTGCTAGCGGACCTAGCAGTCCGGCGCGCGAAGTTTCCATCCTCGTACGTGTGGATACCTCGGAGGTGCTGCGCTTGGAGCACAAAGACGAACCGCACGTGCAGGACCAGACGGACATTAGCAACTGCACTGTACTGCCACTTCGACGCGTTCGTCTACATCGAGACGGCTTCCGCTGCAACTGCGCGTCTAGTGGTAACGATCCATGATCTATAACTGTTGTTGTTCCTGTTTTTCGGGTAAACGAGTTTTTGTATGTGCTAGCGTAGCCTCCTCGTTTCCCTTCATACCGTACATGGAGGACCTTCTTCTTCCACATAATATTGATGTAATGCACACTGAAAAGAATCTTGATGAGGCACTTTGGGGAACAATAATGAAAATTTCTGACAAGACAAAGGACAATGTCAAGGCAAGAGTGGATCAAGAAAGGTTATGCAACCAACCAAAGCTCAACATTCCGCCGCCCAAACCAGGCAAGAGATGGAAGAAGCCTAAGGACGATTTCGTCATTGAGGCACCTGATGACAGGAGGGAAGTATTACAGTGGTTTCAAACTTTAATGTTCCCTGATGGGTATGCAGCGAATCTGAGGAGGGGGGTAAATTTATCTACTTTGCGTATCAATGGCCTCAAGAGTCACGACTACCACATTTGGCTTGAGCGGCTGCTTCCGGTGATGGTTCGCGGCTATGTCCCTGATCATGTCTGGGTAGTGCTTGCAGAGTTGAGCAATTTCTTCCACTAGCTCTGTGCTAAAGAGGTATCTAAGGCCGTCATTGCAGAAATGGAAAAACTGGCACCTGTGTTGCTATGTAAGTTGGAGAAGATCTTTCCACCAGGCTTCTTTAATCCGATGCAGCATATGATTCTACACCTCCCGTACGAGGCACGAATGGGGGGTCCTGTGCAGAACCGCTGGTGTTATCCAATCGAGAGATGTCAAAAGGTTCTTCGAACCAAATGTAGAAATAAATGTAAGATTGAAGCTTCTATCGCTGAGGCATATATTCTGGAGGAGGTCGCTCGCCTTAGTTCGGGAAGTCTGGCGGCAGTGGTGAGTCGTCCTCTCGGTCGACTCGACGACGGAAGAAGGAGGCTCCTCCTCCTGCAGCAGTCGAGGCTGAGGACTCGGGCACGGCTAGACGGAGGAGGGGGGAAGAGGGGGAAGAGGGTGCCTCGTAGGAGATCACCCCCTCCTGAGGAGGAGGAGGAGGAGGCGGGGGAGGAGGAGGATGCAGGGGAGGAGGAGGAGCAGCACGAGGAAGAGCACGAGGAGGAGGGGGATGGGCAACAGGAGGAGGACGAGGTACCTGCGGCGAATGACTCGGGTGACGAGGAGGAGGAGGAGGTGGAGTAGGTGCAAGTCCCTGCTGTTTGGCTGCGAGGACCGTCGAAGCTCCCGGACCGACCGATACCTTTAGAGGGACGACCGAGGCTTGTACCAGACCCTCCCAGGTAAGTAACATTTGCAGTTGTGATCACGTTTTCTTTTGAAAATCATAATTGAATCTAATCATTCGTCTTAATCATTTTTTCAGGAACTTCGATGTCATCGCCAAAGGTGTTCACGACCGCATGCCCAATGGTATCCTGGGAGGCCTCGTCAGACTTCACTACCCTAGCGCGCAGACGATTACCGGGAGCCTTCAGCCGGTGATGACGTGGGCCCAGTACCGCGACTGTCTGGATGCACCAGATTGGGATGGCAGGGTCTGGGGAAACATGGCCGAGCGGGTCCTGAACGAGTTTTGGGTAAGTCCTGAACTGCTTTTCTGAATATAATACATTCATTGGACATTCTTCAAATAATAACAAAACATTGATGTGCAGGATTTCTATCGATGCGAGCCGGGAGTTTTGGCGCTCGCGATGCAGACGGCTGACATAGCGTGCACCAAGCTAGTGGCGGATATGATGTACGAGGCCCGCGTCCAGGCCATCGTTACATATATGGCCCGACACGAAGGAGTGGTGGTGAAGAAACTGCAAGCAAGAAACATGAGGCTGACCCGGGAGCAATTCATGATGGTAAATAGTAATACTATCTTTTTCTAATATGAAGCATGCTCCATGTGATACTTATATGTCATGTTTCTGATTACGTGCAGGTGCCTCCATGGTGGTGCGCGTCGGATCTGCAGTGCTGGGGATTGATCGTTGATAAGTGGTGCGCGGAGGGTTGGGTGGAGATCCACAACTCTTGCCGTGCGCGTCGGTTGTTGATGCCAGGTGCAGCACATCATCAAGGCAACCGTCACCTCGGCGCATACGCGAAGAAATGGGTATGTAATGTGTCCATTCTTTATTCTAACATACAATTCTGTATAATCTCTGATCACAGTGCCTTTATTTTCGCAGTCGCGGTCACAGGGCGACCAGCCTTGCTCCCAGCTCCAGGCTTGGGCTTTGGCCCATAAGGGCAAGGCGACGTCCGACGTCACCTTCAACCCGGAAGATCCGCCGGAGGCCTACAGCAACCCGACCGTCCACAGCCGCCTCAGTGACTACAACGCGATGGCGAGGGAGGTCCATGGGGAAGATTTCGATCCGGTCACCTAGCCCATTCACGGAGAAGTCGTCATGAGGATGGGAGGAGGCAAGAAGCATGGCCGCTACTGGGTTGCCGACCCCCTTGTTGACAGGAGCAGCACTCCTAGTCTCTCTCAGATTCGAGCTCAGAGCACCAGCTCAAGCCCGACCATACGCACACGGCCAGACGCCGTCACGACCCAAATGGAGGCACTCTAGGTTATTTTATTTTCAACCGTCATTGATCTTTTCATATGTTTATTTTGTATTCTAACATTTGATCAAATATTACAGGCCCAAATGGAGGCAAGATTCAGAGCTCGGGAGGAGGAGCAGCAGAGGAAGTGGGACCAAGAGAAGGCGAACTTGTTGGAGGAGGTTTGACGCCAGCAGGAGGCCGAGCGCAAGAGACTAGATGATGCCTGGCGTACATCACTGGTCTGGGACGGCAGATGGGTTAACCAACGCCAGCTTACAGCCCACCAGCTTTACCTCCACGGGGTGCTTCGCATACTCCTGTGAGTCACTTGAGCCTCTACTTTCATTCTACTTAGCAATTAGAATGACAACATAGAGTGTAGTAGTGACCTAGGGTAGTACAATGACTATGAACTTAGGTGTTAGCTTAACACATGAAATAATTTTGAACTATATGCAGAATCAATCGGCGGCATCGTGTGAGGGGCCAGTTGCAGGAGCGCGAGAAGCGTCATCTCAGTACCCTCCGGTCCAGACTTGTAAGTGGCCTCTGCCGCATGGGTGGGTGCCTAGTGTGCCGGGGCCGTGGTCGCAGCCTCCGTGGATGGCTATGGGGCCGGGACAGTGGGTGCCTGGGGCCCCGGGAGAGTCGTCGCAGCCGGCACACGGCAAAGTGACCAGGGTTTACCGTGTGCCAGGCCCAGGGCACACAGCAACCTTGGGCCTTTGCCGTGTGCCAGGCCCAGGGCACACGACAAAGTCTGGGCCTTTGCCGTGGGCCTTTCCATCGCGGTCCACGGCAAAGCCCGTCGTCGCCGTTAACGGCCGCCGGCCTGGCCTGGGCTTTGCCGTGGGCCGTAGGGGCACACGGCAAACTTTGCCGTGTGCCCGACATTTGGCCCACGGCAAAGCCCGGCTTTGCCGGCCGCTGTTTGCCGTGTGCTGTTTGCCGTGTGCAGCACACGGCAAAGGCTTTGCCGTGTGTATTACGGCCTTTGCCGTGTGCCGCCGGCACACGGGAAACCGCCGGTTTCCGGTAGTGAATACGACAAAATTGTACTTATTGCATCCCAATTCTTGACTACTTTGGTCTTGTAGCAAGCTGCTGCTCTGTTAGCCTACATAGTACACAAAATGCAAGCAGCTCACTTAATTGTACAGTATGTATGGAAAAAGAATACTTTGAGAACTAATTTGAGGTCTGCCATACTATAGCTACAATGCACACACACCCTTCAGAAACATCATGGCATACAATGGGAGAAACGTCAATGCTTCACATACCTTTAATCGGCCAAAGCAGCAACCCAACGTTTGATGTGCATACCCTGAAAAAATACAATGAGATATTCGTAATACAGGTAAATTTAGACTGAACAGCACCAGCAACAGCATCTCCAGGATCTGGAGTTCTGGACAGGTATGCATATAGTTTAATATTCCAGAATCTGGATAGGCTGAGCATGATTTGCCGTAGGTCTTTGAACAAGTGAACCAGGCATAGCACATGACTCAAATGAGGCTATCAAATTCAGACTTACTACATGAACCGAAATAATAATCATACAGACAGACAAAGGACAGTAAAATGCTTGCTGCTTCTATAGAGAAATAATGACTGTAAAGGTGGAATGATGGAGGAATGGCACCAGAAATTGCACAACAATACAAGCCCAGATGATGTAGTGATATGCCTGGGTAATTACATTGAGAAGCCTGAAGGTATGTAAAACAGCTAATATGGATAAAAAAGGGGTAGGGGAAAATATTATGTGCATTATGTTTGAATACGTTTTTCCCCAAAGAAAACATAGAAAAAGTCAAAAACACATGTTGTTCTATCAATTCCAAAAAAATATAAACAGCATACAATGAAATCATATATCAGTGGTGGCCTTCTCTACATATGGTATGCCGTTTTCTATTCAATATATGCTTTCAGTATTAATGTTGTAGTGTTGACCACATCATTGCTCACGATATGCAGAAACCACTCACAACATGCAGAAATCCTATGTACCCCTGTTATGGTATGAACCTATCACTGTATGAACCAAATGCTTCTCCCTCTTCTGCTCCTTTCCTGGTGTGGCCACACTGATGAGGTCCAGGTCCATGTGCTCCCATCAACCACATCTATGGCCTAAGTTCTATGTTCTGACAAATTCAGACTCATCCGCAGTAACTAATTGCTGCTGCCTGCTGCTCCTAACCAAGCGGCTAACGGCCCAGCCCCTGAGACGCTGTGAGGGTCTCAGGTGTGGCGTCTACTACGCGAGTTTAATAGCCGGCGAAGGCAGAGGGGAGCTGTGCCGGAGAAGGAAATCGGCCGTCGCGGCCGGCGGGGAAAAGGGCGAGGCTGAGATGGGGGCGACGGGGAAAAGGACGAGGAGGAGATGGGGGCGGCGGAGGAGTACCTGGCGGCCACAGGGAGCCGAGCGAGCAAGGGGATGAGGGCCGGCCGTCATCGCTCCCGGCCTCCGTCGATGCCCAGAGTCTGGGGAGTGAGATGGTGACCCGTGAGAAGGGGAAAAGAGAGGAGGAGGAGATGGGGGCGGCCGAGGCAGGGATGGCGGAGGGCGGCCGGCGGTGGCGGCGGTCTCCCTCCCCTGTCGCCTCTCCCGCGCGCGGGGTCTCCCTCACTCGCGCCCGCGATTTTTCTGTTTTGGTCGAGCGAAGCGGTACGCGGGGAGCCAATTCAGAGCAGATCAGAGCGGGAGGCCCTGAATCGGAGCGGGGCTCGCTGAACGGGGCCGAATGCCTCCGCGGCATTCGCTTTTGATTCCGTCCGCCAATGCCCACAACATCGAAACGCCTGAATTTGAGTATACCCAATGTCAATGCCAAATCATAGCCTCTAATGTCTACTTCCAAACGGGGGCTTATCTGAATCGGTCTGAATAGACCATTTAGTTTCAGAACTATCAGTGTTCAAAGCGTTCTGTAATAGTAGATACTATCTGCATCTCGGATGACAACAAGAATACATGTTGGTTTACACCGTATCTTGTTCCTGATGAACCAAATATTATAGTCCTTCTGTATTAAATTTACATTGTTTATGTGCTGAACCTTGCGGGGCACCAGACCAGTTCGCAGTCGTGACTGGCTGGATGAGCTGTGTGTTTTCAGATTAGTGGACACAAGGGAAATAGATTAGAGAAAATTATTAGAAAACTCCACTTTTAATGATGTGCACCCACAACAGGACTATGTAGTGCTGCCTGCAATGCATTCACATAACTGCCGATGAAGATGAGATCATTTAGTTAACGATTATGGGCTGATTATTGTATCAACTTGACTCCTGCAAGTTGCCAGAAGAATTATGCTATAGGCGTATATATTCTTGTAACTTGGAGCTTCTCCTACTAGTTTGAGAAATCTACACTGCATGCATATTATTATCACTGAAAATCTTTGTTTGCAATGTGAATTGCATGTTCCCACATGAAATTATTGCCATCGGATTGGTCAACTTGCAGGAATGAATAAAAATGCATGCATAGCTCATTCATTTGATCATTTTATAAACTCCATAGTGTGTCTTGCAAGGAAGAGGAAATGAGCACATGGAAGGTAAAATTGAATGTGTCTTGGTCGAGTGAGCTATGCAACATATGGAAGTACCTTTGAGAAGCTGTATTATGTGTGATTTTGATATAGTTAAAAATAGAAGATAATCTTTCTTTCTACTGCAATAAAATGATCTCTGTATTACCATTCATTTTTATGTTCTTTGATACAATCGATTTTCGTTAATGCAAACATATCCGTGCAGTGATGTAGGAATTATTGTGGGCTGTCAACTGTGTCGGCTGTCAGGAAAGACCAGCAAGGGAAGGTGGACCTGCCAAGTACTACCTCAGTTCCAAATTACTATTCGTTGTTCACTTTTTCTCACAACGTTTGACCATTCGTCTTATTCAAAATTTTATTCAAATATATGAAAAAATAAGTCATATTTAAAGTATGTGCGATGATAAAGCAAACAATAAATAAAAGAAATAAGACTTGCAAAATTTTTTGAATAAGACGGATGATCAAATGTTCCAAGAAAAAGTCAACAACGAATAGTAATTTGGAACGGAAATAGTATTAAGTGATATCTATATTTGTGGGTCCTTGGGCGCTACGGCAACGGCGGAGGTGGGGTCACTGCGTGAAAAACCGAGATTTGTAACGGGCGTAGATGGCCATAGGTAACGGGCAACGCGCCCGTTACCCTTACTCCGTTACTAATAGTAGGTCAAAGGTAACGGGCAATTTGCCCGTTACGAACGACCAAAACCTGTAACCTGCACCTCACAACGACCGCTACCAATATAAGAAACCAGTAACCCAAACTTGCGATTTTTGTGGGCCCACAGATCAATTTCGTAACGCGCACAGACAAACGACCGTTACCAAAACAATACATGTCACCGGCCGGGAGGGCTGCCGGAGCTGGAGGCGGTGGCGGAGGCGGAGGCGGCGGCTGGCCCTGCCTCGTTGAGTCCTCTCTGTTCTCTCTTCGCGGGGATGGGCTGGGCTGGGCTGGGCTGTACACTTGGTTGGCTCTGTCAGCAGATCTATCCTGGGTTATTCACATCACATACAGATTGAGATACACATCACATATATACATGCAACATGTTTGTATACAAGTACACATCAAGTTTGTATCTTATCATACACATGCAACAAGTTTCAAGTTGGATGAATCTTATCCCCTACTGGGATAGGCAGACTGATCATGTAAACTACAAGTTTATGAGAGGAAAGACCATAAACATCATCAAGTTTCATTCAGGTCTACAAGTTTCAAGTAGTACCACCTGCTGGAACATGATCACCTTCTGTACCTTGATCACCTACTGGTTGTGGATTATCTTTATGGAATTCGCCCTCTGGGTCGATGATCTCGTTAAGAATGAAATCGCAAATCATCTCTTGGACCTCCCTTAGTCTTTTAAAATGAATCGGTGCTTTGGTAAGCTTGAAATCCTGCATAATACAATTTTTAGGAGAATACAGGTTAAAAATCGATCAGTTTCTAAAAACAAATGGAGAAGGCTGAGCAGTATACTTACAGAAGCCCTTTTCAATAGGGTCATTTCAGTGATTACATCCAAAATATACACCGCAACATAGAATCCACAGAGAAGGGACCCCGATGGCTGTTGAGGGCACTGAATGAATGTACCAAAATGACACAAGTTATGACCGGTACCAAATATGTATGAAGTGAACAAGAAAAAACAAACTTGATATTCCATCTTACCTGAAAATCTGCCTTTTGCGTGAGTGTTGGTGGTTTGGCTTTTGAATTTTTTCCCTGTTTCTATTTCATGTGGTCTGCATAGGCCCTGCATGATCAGCAATATCAATTAGAAACATTATGAGATTGATTTTTTCTGAACAAAACCTACAATATATATACTTACCAGTTGACAAGAGCTAGGACATCGCTGAACGTCCGCTTTGGAAAAATTTTCGCAGAATCTAAAATCCAAACCCAACCCCACTTCATAGAAATGATCACTAGTACCCAGTGGCCACCGGTGTTGTAGGGAGCCACCACAAAGTCGTGATGCATAACATTTTTTAGTGTTTTTATTATCACTGCGGGTTGGGAAGCAACCATTGTGACACTGAATACCTGTGGGTCGACAAACCCAACACTCAATCCCATCTCCTGTACTCGTTTCCTCATGCCTACATTTGTTAGCATGAAATTTGTTAGTATGAAATTTGTGGTAAGGTCATACTACAGGTCGTTGAATTGAACTGTGAAGGGATCGACTTACAACATCCAGCACCTCAACAAACTCATGTCCAGACTTCCGAAATTGAAAAGGTCATACAAGTCAGTGAATTGATTTGTGATTTCTGTATCACCTTCACCATGGAAGTAGGATGCAGCTAACTTTGCCGGAATACCAGTAACACCTTTGACACTGTGTGTAATGAAGTGATCATGCAAGGCTTTACAGCTTGGTCCAGCAGCGTTTAAAACCTGTCCTGCCAACATAGGGACACCAGGCTTGTATTTTGGATCAGACATGGTCCAAAATTGAGAAACAGCAGCAAGGACTTGTGCTTTGGGTGTCTGGCTGTTCTACTGCTGCTGTGGCTGCTCCTGAAGCAGAGGTTCGATGATCTTCTCCTGCCGCATTCTGCTGCTGCTTCTGCTTGCTGACTGCTGTGGCCGCTTATGTGTGTGCTGTAGGGTTTGCTTCGGCTGTGGCTGCTCCTGAAGCGGAGGTGTTTGGCTGTTGTGCTAATGGTGAAGCGGAGGTGTCTGGCTGTTCTACTGCTGCTGTGGCTGCTCCTGAAGCAGAGGTTCGATGATCTTCTCCTGCCGCATTCTGCTGCTGCTTCTGCTTGCTGACTGCTGTGGCCGCTTATGTGTGTGCTGTAGGGTTTGCTTCGGCTGTGGCTGCTCCTGAAGCGGAGGTGTTTGGCTGTTCTGCTGATCCTGAAGCAAAGGTGTCTGGCTGTTCTGCTGCTGCTGTGGCTGCTCCTGAAGCGGAGGTGTTTGGCTGTTTTGCTGATCCTGAAAAACAGCAGCAAGGACTTGTGCTTTGGGGAGCGGCTTGTTCTTCAATTCCTGCTGAACTGTCTGCTGTGTGTTCTGCTGCTGCTGTGGCTGCTCCTGAAGCGGAGGTTCGATGATCTTCTCCTGTACGTGCTGCTGGTGTGGCTGATCCTGAGGCGGAGGTCTCCGCGGCTGGCTTTTGTCTCTCTGGCTGATTGTCCCCTGAGATGTGGCTGCAGAGGAGGGAGGTTCCCACAAGGGTGGTATACGGATCCGGTTCCTTGGCCACTGTACCCATTGAAATCGAGCATCATCTAGGGTTGTGTACTCATACTGTACTGGAATAGGCAGACGAATGAGCTTCGCATTGGGCCACACATAAGTAATTTTCACCACAGCATACCCAGACTGTACCGGTACTGTATGGCAAACCTCTTGATTTGGATCGACAGTTGCCAATGCAAGCTCCATGAACATATCGCTGGTATCCAACACAAGACTACACATGGTTGGCTCTGTCAGCAGATCTATTGTGTCTGGTTCAAGTGTGGACACGGTCTGGAATCCGCATTGATAGGTGATTACCTGTTGTCATCCTCATTGACAACCGCTTCTCTGTCGCAGATATCACCCTTGTGTAACCCCAGAGGAATATCATTGGGTATCTGCACGCCTGCAACTCTTAGCACATTCACAACTCTAGCGAGTGTTTCATCAAATAGTTCTTCCTTGTCGACGGCAGCAGGCCTCTTCCTCTTCTTCTTCCGGTACATCCCAGCAAACTCTGGGCCAAACCCTTTACCCCAGCCTATTGAGCTAGACACGGCTCGGACCCAACCTCGATGCTCTGGATTCTCAAGTGCCTGGGTCAGAATATCATCCTCCCTAACCCCAGGCAAAGAACCTTCGCTAGCTTCAGCTGCAATTCTTTTCACCTTTTCTGCTACATCCGACACCAGAGGGGAGCTGAATGTTATTTCCCCCCTCCCCCTCTTTCACTAGTGGCCTGCTTCGATGCCCTTGCCCGCAGATATGGCCTCGTACGGCCGGGAAATTGGTCCCAAGGGTTCTCTTTTCCTTCTGCAGCTAGCTTTTCATCCTCCTCCTCCCACTCTAGCTGTTTACCAGCATAACCTTTTCTGCCCGTCCTGTGCGGCTTATCGTGCTTTGCTCTCTTTTCTTTCATCTCCTGGCTCACCTTCTCAAAACTTGGAGATTTGGATGTCTCCACAAACTGCTGCCAGTCTTCTGGCTTCAAAAACTGATGCTTCTCATAGGGAAGCTCGTCTTGGTTCACAAATTCTGATCTTAAATGGCTCTTGAATCACCGCTGTTACTCCCCAATCTTGCTCACAGCTGCCTTGATTGCCTTATCGCGGACACCTTCGGACATGGGTGGGTACTCTAGCTTTTCCTCTAGAGCAGGGAACAGGGCTTGCTTCTGCTCCAGTGTGAAATCCTCAAGCTTTGCGTTGATTGACACCCTCTCCCGAGCAATGAGGCCACAGACCAATATGAATCGGTCCCTCGCCACCTTTGGGGTAGGGATCCATTGGTCGTCAAGTCCAGTTGCAATCACCTTGTCTTCTGGCCATTTGGTCTGTGTCCGTGACCGCCGTCCTCGATTAGTACTCCCAGCAGTGAGTGCCGAATTACCCTGTGAAGCAGGTGCATACTCCTCCTCTACATCATGTGCACCGTTCTCACCAGAGGAGCTTCCTGATGAGCTAGCCTGCATAGATGATATATCAGTTTGTCAGTACAGAAATATAAGCAGGGATGGAAATGTGAACAAAATTATTATTAGCTACTATTAGACTAGAAATCAATACAGGTCCTAAATAAAATCAGCATGTACAACATATACACATATAAATTGATAGTTTACTTAGCATACTGGTTAGGGATAGGTACAAACTATATTTAGACAGGCCGAAGAAATGGGATCCCTAATGTTAGTGTTAGTGTTAGTGGTAGTTTTTAGCACCCCAAACTAACATGTAACAAACTAACACCAATTACCACCTCATGGAGGGGTTAGTTTTTTGGGAGGTGTTTGTCCCAACTAACATAAAAATAACACATATGTTTGGATCCAAAGTGTTAGTTTAGTGTTATTTTGCTCCAAACTAACACTAACACTTGGATCCAAACAGGGCCAAAGTTTCATACAATTCATAAAGTTCATACTCCCTCTGTTCTAAAGTGTAGGCCGTTTGACTTTTTTTAACCAAAGTTGACCGCTCGTACTATCCAAAGTTGTGCGCAAGTTATCATATTTTTTGTGGTGACTTGCTTTATTAATATAAAGTCTACATAAATGTCTTTAAATTTGACCATATTTTCACAAATTTTTTGAATAAGACGAGCGGTCAACGTGGGGTCAAAAAAGTCAAACTGCCTACATCTTATATATGAATAAGTTTCATCCAAATTATTGAGATATAACCATTCATTAGACATTGCACAATGATGAAAGTGCAATTAAACTTCTTGCACAATAATACAAAACATGTTTTCACTCATTGAGGGACTGCCGAATACGGCTAGATAGCCGATTCGGGTTCCATGAAGAAGGAACAAGCTTCGTCGATGTTGATAGACCTATCAGATCGATTTCGAGCTCTAATCCACCGGATGATTAGTTCTAAAACGACCCAAAAACCTGCATCTACCGCATGATACCCGGCTCTGTCAAGATCCATACAAAATCAACAAGTTTGAACCCGCGACACGTGGCAATCTAGATTGGTTTGAATTCGGCTATGTAAGGTAACATGGTCATGTCTTGCGATGAATCAAAACCGAACCTAACCAATTTAGATTGGGCAAAAAGAGTGTTATATGAATTAAACATAAAGTAAAACCCAAATAACACAAGGTAACTTAATGAATCTATTAGATCTTTGCCACAATCTAATAGAGCCGATAACTTGCTTCAAGCTAAACCTTAGCCTACCGCATGACTCATGATTTAACAAAGAAGCCTTCTCATACCAAGCTTAAATCCACCGCATGATACTAAGCATGATACAAGGTTGTCGATACTTACGGAGGTCGACGGATCGATGGTTCCTCTCGAAGATTTCGACGACACGACTAAATGACTCGAAAAGGTGGCGCAAGGCCGGTTTGTTTTATGATTGTTCGATCCCTATTACAATTGTCATGGGTTTATATTTATACCCAGACTTTGACACGATTCCTAATCGACTACGATTACAAAACGTTTATTTCCAAAGAAATACGTCAAAGCGCCGTATTCATCTCATATTCTTCATCAAATCGGCTTCTTCCTTATATTCGATCCACGTCATCAAGCTCTCCCCGAATGCTTTCATATCTTTTCTGCGGGCCCGCTCTCTTGCCGAACGATGATGAAACTCCCGACCGCAGAACACCTTTGCCGAATGGAATCTTTCTACGGGTTCTGCCGAATGGAATCTTTCTACGGGGCCTGGCCCACTAGTCAGCCTCTTTCAGGTGCCAATTTTTGGTGTTAACAACAGCCTCAACCAGCCAACTGCGGCCACCCTCTGGCCGGCCATAGCCTTGCCCAGCCACAAGGAACCTGGCCGCGGCCACGTACTGCCTGGCCATAGCCGGCCAGACCTGGCCATGCTTGGCCACAGCTAGCCAACCTTGGCCGCAAGCCCCAATAAATCATTATTAATTCATCAAGATCTTAATCTTCCTCAAGCACATTCGGCATCATTCTTTTTTGAATCACATCTTAAATTTTCCTGTCGCCTTTTTCTTGTTCTTGGTAGGCTCTAGCGGCCGAACTTTTGATTCCCACCGAGGAAAAAGCACCCACTTATTTTCTCGGGCCCTGTAGGAGATTCAGACCCTTTTGAGCTGATTGCTTTCGAATCTCAGAGGATTCCCTTCAAAACTTCACTGACAAAGCCTCATGAATGGCAAGATGCCTTCAAGAATTGGCCTCTGCCCCCAATCGCCGGTTGGGGGAACTGGTACAAGAGAATTTTTGACGACAAAAGCCCTTAAACCAAGAACTGGGACAATCTCTGCATCTCACACTGTTTAGAGCTATCTTTAGCCGAGACACCCAAGAATGAGAGCCTTCTCATCGCAGCCTGCCACTTTTGGTCCAATGGTGCAAATGCTTTTCTTTTTGGCCATGGACCAATGTCTCCCACCTTGGCTGATGTCTACATGATGACCGGCCTGAATATCACAGAGTCTATGCGCCCATACAAGTACAAGGGCTCTTCCAAACAAACAGGAGTAAAGCTGTCTCTTATACACATCTCCTCAGAATGGTGACATTTGTAAAGAGCTACTAGCGATGAGGCCAGTGTAGGACCAAGCGGTAAAAAAAATGGCATGGGCAGAATAACATTACAATCTACAAGATCTACAAAATTAGACAAAGAAAACAGACAATGGGCACACAAATATGCAGCATACCATTGTCATGTATAACAAAAGGCAGTGCAACATATGCGATGATGCTTTGCCTTTTGAGTAGTACATAATAAAACTGACTCAAGAGAGGATGGAAATGAGTAAGTGCCTGTGCTCACCGGAGAGGGTTTGTGCAAGATCTGCTTCCAATTTCCGTAGCTGTTGTTTGAGTTCATTGAGTTGTGCTGTAGAATTTGGAAAACACACAGGTGAGTAAAAGTAACTCTGCAGATGTTTGACATTAAAAAAAATACATGGACACTAATAATAATGATTGTCAGACTGAGAATGAAGGAACGAAAAGCTATACTACTGGGAGCTGACGGTTGTTATTACAACATGTTACGTATTAGCAACTAAAGGGTAGGTAGTACTCGGCAGGCGCTTGGATCTGGCACTGAGATTTCAGCAAAAGTGTAAAACTGGGCGCAGCGCAGCTTGCTCCATCCCTGGCTGGCCCCACAGAAGAATTAGGCTAGAAACGAAAAGCTAATCCAACCTGGGAGGCAAGGCAACCCAGTAGGAGTATGCTAAAGTATAGATTTGTTGTTCATCTCTTATCTTGCTTTAATAACAATTTCCCTCTTGATTATAATTCTGTCATTTTGTAGGACATATCACCTGCCCCTCTCTTGCCAGGGCGATCCAATATAAGATTGCAGGCCCAACATCTGCTCTGGGGCATCAATCTCCCACCTTAGCCCAGTTGATGTCTAGACAGGCCACTCTAGATCCAATCATCACCAGGCCATCTTTTGCCAAAAGAAAGACTCCCTCTATACTTGTTCCTTCAGCTCCTAAGAAGAAGAGAACAACCAGCAAAAAACTCATTCAGGTCACAGTCTTTACCTTTAAACATAATGCTATTCACATTATGCTCATCTTTGTCTTTTACTATCTCAGGTTCAGACACAGCAGGCAACAACTACTACAGATTATGCCGATGCTCCATCAACTGGTATAAATTTTTACTATCTCATTTATTCTTTTTTTTGAAAAAAATACCCCAAGGGAGACCCCTGAAGTTTAATGTGCCTCACCCAGGATTTGAACCCTGGGTGGGAGCCTTTTAGCTAGTGTCCTTTGCCACTACACCATGAGCTCCTTGGCTTGTTGAATGTATTTGACAAGGTATTTTGATGTGTATTTGATAAAATTTGAAAAATTTGGTATGGTGTAAATGTTCTGGGAAATGTTTGCCGAGTGCCACACTCGGCAAAGAGCACGTTTGCCGAGTGCCAGGCCAACGACACTCGGCAAAGAGAGCCTTTGCCGAGTGTCAGGTTAGAGACACTCGGCAAAGGTGCCACGTGGGCTGGCCGGCCCGCGGCCACGCCGGCCACGTCATTGGCCGACGTGGCACCTTTGCCGAGGGCCAACACTCGGCAAAGGGCAGGTTTGCCGAGTGCCGTGGATCGGGCACTCGGCAAACATGCCACGTGGCCGTCCTCCTCGGCCGCGCGCGGCCACGTTAGCGGCCAGCGCGCGGCCACGTGGCCGATCTATTTGCCGAGTGCCAGATCCACGGCACTCGGCAAACAGGGGATTGCCCGGGGGGACTTAACCGCCCACGCGCCCCCAACCCTACACAACGCACGCGGAGACAGCAAGAAAAAAAAGAAAGAGGGCTCCGATCTGGCATGCAAAAAAAAAGTGGTGGTCTGCCAAAGATGGGCGCATGGGCCTAATCGGGCCTGTGTTGCGGCGGCCCGTTATCCTCCCACCGTTGGAAGCGGGCGGTACTCGCAGCTCTGTGAAGCCAGCCTCACGCATTGCCCGCCGCTCTAGGTGCTGGGCCGCCCAAAGGCCTTCGCCAAAGCGTCCTCACAGCCCGGCTACGCAACTTGGGACGGGCGGGGCCGCAGAGTGCGAGCCAGCAAACCCAGGCCCATCCGCCACAGCAGGCATCCTCACCACCCTATTGCCCGCGCTTGGGTCACAAGCCATCGCTGGTTGAGAGGACTGGGTATTTGAGCTGGTTGGGAACTGTGCTGATTGGCGAGGTGGCACTTATTAAAATTCCTTCTGGGAACAGTAGGCTAACTTGGTTTCGTTTACCAATTTACTTTTTTTAAAAAAAAGAAACATGTATTAATATTCCAGCCTCCGTATCTATCGATATATATAGCTACCATTATTACAGCTAAGAATTTTAGGAACTTGATGAAGTTCCAATCGAAAGCCTTAAACAAAAGAAAGTCTATCGCCGAAACACTAGCTATTTAAAGTAGAAAGATCCTTCGAATAAAGCGGATTCAAGGACACGACAACCCGATCTTATACGTGGTCTCTTTCCTCTTCCTTTTGCAGAGCGCCGACCTGTTCGCTTGGCTTATCAGCACCAGCCAGCAGTATTTTTCTCTCAGCACAAATCAGAACCAGCCACCTGTCACCAACGAACCAGCAGTATTTTTCTCCCAGCACAAATCAGCACCAGCCACCAGCCAAGCGAACAGGTCGTAGAACCTGATCGAGTGGGTTTCTCGGAAAAGCACCTGCAGGGAAGTTGAAACTCGTATCTTGTTTACCTGCAGGGAAGCCTAAATACAAATGATGCAACTAATTAAAACATTTTGTATAAAGCGCGGACTCGCTTTTCAGGAATCCAGCTAAAATAAATAGGCATTCCCATTTTATGGAACAACTCTATTTTTATTATCTCTTTTCCTTAGAAAACTTTTTTTTCGAGAATACTAGTTGCAAGAAAAGTTTGAGAGGATGTAAAATATCATCTCAATATTATGAAATAAATATAAAAAAATAAAGTACTATATGCTCAAATAAATACTGTAAAGCCAAATTGAACTTTCGTGTTGTTAGTTGTTACTGTGACGAGATCTGCAAGACCGCAACCCTAGCTTGAGAGTCAAATGGTCACCACATGCTAGCCAGTAGCCAGTGCTGTGTTTCGGCTTTGCAGAAACACTACAAACATGCAGATGCAGCAACGAAAAGGAGAACACATCAATGGCAGTGGCACTGGCAGAGGTCGTATCAGATCACAGCAAGATGAGTTATATGGTCCTCATGCAATGCAGCAAGTCCCCTAGCATCCGACAATGTAAACCTTGGGGAACGTGACGCAATCTATATCTAGATTATGTTCATCTCAAATCCATCTGCACGGGCTCACATAACCTTGGGGAAAATGAGGTTTTCATCTATTATGAATCAGCACAAATGAGCTGGCAGGGACCAGTGTTTTTGTAGTACAAAATATATATGATGATATCGTTTAAGAACACACATGCCCTTATGTAACAGACATAATTTGAGTTTTAACTTTTAAACCCCATAAATAGTAGGATAATTTGGTTTCGTTTACTATTTTACTTGACTGAAAATTATTCTAATAATAGTAATTCAAAAATTCATGAAAATTAACCCCCCCACACACACTCTCTCTCTCTCTCTATTATTTTGACATAATTCTCATATAAATGTCCATTTTTTTATCCGGTTGTTGTAGACTTTAGTTAGCAATTACTCTATAAACATTTTCATTTACAATCATAATTCGTTTCTTCACTTCACGTCACACCTATATATCAATACATGTACTTGATATGTGTTTAAATAAAAACTTAGTTTGATATATATCTTCAATACTGAAATTAGTGTTATCCTCACTTCTTGTATACATGATGTACATTGTGACCAGTACACATCATGCACGTATACCTTAAGTTAATATTTTCTTTATGAACAATACCTGACATAATAACTAAAAGTAATGATATAAATTCAAATGATCCAACTGAGTAAATTATGTACTTACTTTCGGGAATCCATGCTAGAATAAGTAGAACATTCCCATTATAGGATTCAACACTAGTTTCGTTCATTACTTTTTTTTTCTTTTTGGTTGCAAGCAAGAAGGGTTTAAGAGAATGGGAAATACCATCTCAGTATCATGAAATAAATATCTATTTTTTTAAGTACACTATGCTCAAATAAATATTATAAAGCCAAATTGTGCCTTTGTTCTGTTACTGCTGGGATCTGAAATCCTAGCATTGAGAGTCAATCATGCTAGCTAGTGCTGTGTTTCAGCTTTGCAGAATGCAGATGCGGCAACCAAAAGGAGAACACATCAATGGCAGTGGCACTGGCAGAGGTCGTATCAGATCACAGCAAGATGAGTTATATGGTCCTCATGCAATGCAGCAAGTCCCCTAGCATCCGACAATGTAAACCTTGGGGAACGTGACGCAATCTATATCTAGATTATGTTCATCTCAAATCCATCTGCACGGGCTCACATAACCTTGGGGAAAATGAGGTTTTCATCTATTATGAATCAGCACAAATGAGCTGGCAGGGACCAGTGTTTTTGTAGTACAAAATATATATGATGATATCGTTTAAGAACACACATGCCCTTATGTAACAGACATAATTTGAGTTTTAACTTTTAAACCCCATAAATAGTAGGATAATTTGGTTTCGTTTACTATTTTACTTGACTGAAAATTATTCTAATAATAGTAATTCAAAAATTCATGAAAATTAACCCCCCCACACACACTCTCTCTCTCTCTCTATTATTTTGTTTCTCCTTTGGGTGAAATTAATAAAATACCTGCTTCACCACCTTTGTTACATGCTCAATCGGCTGAAGGCGCTGGTGGAGGAGCTGGCGAACAAGGTGAACGCCCAAGGGGACACACCCGAGGCTCGCCTTGGCGCGGTGGCAGGCCGCGTCGACGAGGTGGCCCTCCATGGAGTTCGCCTGGGTGCCGCTGTGTGCTTAGTTGCCATGTCGACCCGCACTGGCACTAACTATTCCAGGATGCCGGTCGGTTTCGCCAACGGCAATCCAGAAGACATCGACGACATTGAAGCCTCCATCGATCGTCTTGATGGCCATGGCACCAGCCTTGGAGCAAAGGAGGGCCATAGCCAAAAAATCTGTGAAAGATTTGCACTCTAGAACTCAGAGCAACAAGAAACTGTTAGCTGGCCTACAGTCTGCACTTGAGTCGAAAGAGACCAGGAAAGCTGAATTAGAGGATAAGGAAGCCGCGCCGGCGCTCGCCGCAGGTGATTGACTGCCTGCCTCTCTCTGTTCTTTTCGAGATTTTGCCCTCCTGACAAATCTCTTTGTTTTTTCAGGCTAATCCAATGGAACCCCGTTGCTGCTCCGGCTGCGGCTCCTGCTGCGGTTCCAGCCGCGGCTCCTGCGGCTCCTGCTGCGGCGTCCGATTCCTCCAGTTCGTCCAATCGAACTCTTGAATCGGACGATCTTTGCTACTCCGATAGCGACGCCCGTTGTTTCAGGAGGGAACGCGACGAGACGCGCCATGAGCTGGAGGTCATCCAGTAGTTTGTACTAGGGATTTATGGAATTTCGGCAATAAAACTCATCTTTTGCATCCTTTTTGTGATAATTTTGTTGCTCTTGTGATGTAATTTGTGTGCACTAAGGGCAATACACTCTAGTATTGGTCATTTTCCTTTTTGTTGGAATTTTGCTCTGAAGGCGGCTTCTTCCCGAACGCCGTCTATCTTCCATTATTCTCTGACATTAAATTCCTCCATTCAACGATCAATTTCGATACTAGGATAATATTTCTTCAAATATCTTCCATTTATAGCAGCAGTGAATTCCTCTCCCAACAAAGTTTTTAGGATATATGCATTGCCAGGCACGCAACGAACCACTCTGAAAGGTCCTTCCCAATTTGGGGACCATTTACCGAATGCACTATACTTAGTTCCAATCGGCAATAACGCTTTCCAAACCAAATCTCCTTCATCAAATTGCTTGACTTTCACTTTCTTGTTGTAATATTTAGCAATCCGCATCTTATTTTTCTCAATATTTTCCAAAGCCTTGAGACGAATCATATGTAAATCCTCTAATTCGTCCATCATTAAATCATTGTAATCTTTAGAACTTAAATCCTTCTGCAATTTTATCCTCCTTGAATCTGATTGCACTTCCCATGGCAAAACAACATGATGTCCATATACCAATTCATAAAGAGACGTTTTTGTAGACCCATGAGGAGCCATTCGGTAAGCCCACAAAGCTTCATTAAGTACCGAATGCCACTTCCTTGGCTTCTGATCAATTTTCTTTTGTATAACTTTAATCATAATTTTGTTGGAAGCCTCAGTTTAATAGCCAAATGCTTGATCATTTTTGCAATTTTCTGTCATCTTTACTTCTGTTTTGTTCCACTGTGAATAACTCATTCGGCAATGCTGACTTCTATAGTGTTAGTCCCGAAAAGCTCAGTACAACCGAATTTGATCAACCGAATGTGACATCAGCATGAATCCCAAACGACATGGAAACCGCTTGGTTCGTGGGCTTTCCACCTTCCGAATTTTTGGGATGCGCGCCACGATCTCTGGCCACGATTTCCTCTGCGGGTTCTATAAATAAACATATCGAGTGCCGCTATCTCCTCACCAAGTCTTTCGCCTTCCTCAAGTCCAGAATGATAAGGAATTATTAACCAAACTGGAATCTGAACTTGAAATGAAGGAGATCAGAAAAGCTGCACTTGAAGCCGAATTGAAAAATCTATCGGCCGAAATTGAAGCTGACAAGAAGAAAATAGTAGAGCTTCCCAAGCTAACAGAGAAGAGGCGAAAGGAAGCCTTAGCAGCTCTAAACGAAGACAAACAACTCAAGGCGAAGCTCGCTGCCCTGACCAGAACCCAAGAAGCTGATAAAAACTTATTAGAGAACATCAGCAACATGATATCAAATGCCAAAAATGTAATCTCAAAGTTCTTGGGTGTGTGAATTATGTTTGATAGCCGAATGTTTTATTAACCCTGTAATCTTGTCATCCTTTCAACTCTGTTTTTCTTTCATTCGGCAAAGTTGGCCATAATAGTACTTAGACCCGAAAACGCTTCAACTATGACATAGCCGAATCCCATCCAGTCAAAGCCGAATACGACTCGATAAGAATCCCAAACGACATGAGAACCGATCGGCTGGAAAATCCTTTCCACCTTCCGAACTCTTCGGAATACGTGCCACGATCTTTGGCCATGATTTTCTCTGCGGGTTCTATAAATAAACACCCAGGCAGCCCACAGTTTCTTCATCAAGTTCTTCGCCTTCCAAGTTCTTGCCGGCCCAAGCCATTCTTTTCCCTATCCACAGTATTTCCGAGGAACTTCCAATGGCCGACAACAACAGGAGGCGCCCGGCTGCCGATGAAGCCGAAGGAAGTCGTGCCGGCGCTCGCCGCAGGTGAGTAGCTGCTTGCTTCTCTTTGTTCTTCTCGAGATTTCCTCCTCCTTTCTTGACGAACCTCTTTGTTCTTTCAGGGTAATCCAATGGATTGCCGGCGCCGGTGCGCCAGTCGCAGCTCCAGCCGCCGCTCCTGCGGCATCTTCGAGTTCGTCCAATCGATCTCTCGAATCGGACGACTACCGCTACACGGACGGCGATGCTCGCCGATTCAAGGCGGAGCGCGACGACTCTCGTCGTGAACTGGAGGCTATCTCCAAGCAAGCCGGGATTGCTGACCTCGAATGGCAGCACGAGCGCAAGCAACTGCTCGAAGTCATTGATGGTGAGTCCTGCAATCTGCTCAATCTCAACCTTGTCCCCTAACTGATATTATTCTGCTGCCCCTTTTGTAAACTTGCAGCGCGTGATGCCGAACTCGATCGGCTAAAGGCGCTGGCGAATGAGCTGGCGAACAAGGTGAATGCTCCTGGGGACACACCAGAAGCTCGCCTCGGCGCGGTGGCGGGCCGCATCGATGAGGTGGCCTCGCACGGCATCCGTCTGGGCACTGCCGCAGGCCTAGTCGCCATGTCGACGCACACCAATACCGACTACTCCAGGCTACCGACCGGCTTCGCTAATGGTAACCCGGAGGAGATCGATGACATCGAGGCTTCCATAGATCGCCTTGATGCTCATGGCGCCGCCATTGCCGATTCCATTCATCCTCAGTCCGTTTTGAACAAGCTATTCCATTAGTTTGTACTAGGGATTTATGGAATTTCGGCAATAAAACTTATCTTTTGTGATCTTGCATGAACATCTGATGTAGTATATTTTTGTGCTAAGGGCAATACATTCAGTACTGGCCATTTTCCTTTTCTGTCAACATTTGTTCTGAAGGTGATTTCTTCCCGAAAATCGGCTGTTCGGCAAATTAATATATCAATCACCGATCGATTTCAACACTGGGATAATACCTTTTCAAATATCTTCCATTTATAGCAGAAGCAAATTCTTCTCCCAATAATGTCTTCAAAATATATGCATTTCCAGGCACGCATCTAACCACTCTGAAAGGACCTTCCCAATTTGGAGACCACTTGCCGAATGTTGCATATTTGGTTCCAATCGGCAATATCGCTTTCCAGACTAAATCACCTTCTGTAAATTGCTTAACTTTCACCTTCTTATTGTAATACTTAGCAACTCGCATTTTGTTCTTCTCAATATTCTCCAAAGCCCTGAGACGAATCATATGCAAATCTTCTAATTCATCCATCATTAAATCTTTATAATCTTTAGAACTTAAATCCTTTTGCAACTTTATTCTCCTTGAGTCTAATTGTATTTCCCATGGCAAGATAGCATGATGCCCATACACCAACTCATAGGGAGACGTCTGTGTAGCCCCATGTGGAGCCATTCGGTAAGCCCATAAAGCCTCACTGAGTACCGAATGCCACTTTCTCGGCTTCTGATCAATCTTCTTCTGTATAATTTTAATCATAATCTTGTTAGAAGCCTCTGCCTGACCATTAGCTTGGGCATAATAAGGAGAAGAATTTAACAATCTGATGCCCATACTTTCAGCAAAATCTCTGAATTCTGAAGATGTAAATTGAGTCCCTTGATCAGTGGTGATTGTCTGAGGAATCCCAAATCTGTAAATGATGTGTTCTTTAACAAATTCAACCATATTCTCCGACGTCACCTTCTTTAATGGAATTGCCTCAACCCACTTGGTAAAATAATCGGTTGCCAAAAGCACAAACTTATGCCCCTTGCTAGATGGAGGATTTATTTGGCCAATCAAATCTATTCCCCATCCTCTGAATGGCCATGGCTTGACAATGGGATTCAAAGCCGATGCCGGAACTCTCTGAATGTTTCCAAATTTCTGACAGTCTTGACATCCTTTATAATATTCAAAACAATCTTCCAACATTGTCGGCCAGTAATATCCAGTTCTTCTAATAACCCACTTCATTCGGTAGGCCGATTGATGTGCTCCACACAACCCATCATGTACTTCACTCATCAGCCTTTTTGCTTCTTCATGATTTAGGCAATGTAACAGCACTCCATCCAGGGATTTATAATACAAATTATCATCAAGAAGAACAAACTTTAAAGCTTTATACCTGAGCTTTCTAGAAACCTTTCGGGACGGATTCTCCAGATAATCGGCAATCTCTTTTCTCCAATCATCTTCTGCCAGATTACTCCCGAATGCATATACATCATTAGCAAAAACTTCTCGAAGCTCTTTATAACCTGATGCACTTTGGGCCAATCTATTTGCCTCTCCATTATCCCCTCTAGGAATGTGTTGTAGAATTACTGACCGAAAGCTCTTCAATATTTCTTTGCATTCTTCATAGTAATTCCTCAAGGTATCACTTTTGCACTCATATTCACCATTCAATTGCTTTATGACCAATTCTGAATCTCCAAAAATTTCAACCGCAATGGCCTTTGCTTCTTTCAAATATTGGAGCCCTTTGAGCAATGCCTCATACTCAGCTTGATTGTTAGTAACAGCAGATTGAATGGGAACAGCAAACTCAAATGTTTCTCCTTTGGGTGAAATTAATAAGATACCTGCTCCACCACCTTTGTTGCATGAAGATCCATCGAAGAATAACACCCAAGGAACAATGTTAAGCAAATTTATCGATGTATCATGATGTTCAGTAATGAAATCGGCAATAATCTGTCCCTTAACAGCCTTTGCCGATTCAAATCTTAATTCAAACTCAGACAAAGCTAAAATCCATTTGCCAATCCTTCCGTTCAAAATTGGCATAGACAACATGTGTTTTATCACATCAAACTTTGAATACACAATGCATTCGGCATGTAGTAAGTAGTGCCGAAATTTTGTACAGGAGTAGTAAACACATAAGCAAAGCTTCTCTATAGCCGAATACCTTGTCTCTGGATCTAATAACTTTCGGCTAAGGTATGCAACCACTCTTTCCTTCCCTTCAAATTCTTGAATGAGGGCCGATCCAATAGTTTGGGCATCGGCCGCCACGTACAACTTGAAAGGCTTGTTCAATTGTGGAGGCACCAATACTGGTGGCTTCTTCATGTACTCTTTTATTTCATTAAAAGCCTTTTGTTGTTCGTCACCCCATACAAACTTTTGATCCTTTCTTATTTTCAATAGTGAGGAAAAGGGCAACACCTTTTGTGACAAGTTTGATATGAATCTTCTCACAAAATTTATCTTGCCAAGCAGTGATTGTAGCTCTTTAAGATTAGTTGGAGGAACAATTTCATCAATTGCCTTCATGCTTTTCTTACCAACTCCTATTCCTCCTTCATGTATCAAAAATCCCAGAAACTCTCCAGCCGAAACTCCAAAAGCACACTTGTTCGGGTTCATTTTAAGTCCATGCTTCCTGGTGCATTCTAGAGTTTTCCTTATGTCGGCCAAATGAGACTCATGATCCAGTGACTTGATCACTACATCATCAATATATATTTCCACAATCTTGCCGATCAACTCATGAAAAATATAATTCATAGCCCTTTGATAAGTTGCACCGGCATTTTTCAATCCAAAGGTCATGACAACCCACTCAAACAACCCTATGTGTCCAGGACATCTGAAAGCTGTCTTTACTATATCTTCCAATGCCATATAAATCTGATTGTATCCTGCGTTACCGTCCATGAAACTGAGCACTTTGTATCCAGCAGCAGCATCAACCAATGAATCAGCAACAGGCATTGGATATCCATCCATGGGTGTAGCCTTGTTTAAGTCTCTAAAGTCTATGCAAACCCTCATTTTTCCATTTTTCTTATAGACAGGAACGATATTAGAGATCCAATCCGCGTATTTACATGGCCGAATGAAATTTGCATCTAGTAATCTTTCAATCTCCTTTTTCACATCGGCCAACACTTCTTCCTTGTAGATTTTTCGGGGTGGTTGCTTGTAAGGTCTGTATCCAGGTTTGATTGGCAACCGATGCTCAACAATAGAACGGTCTAGACCAGGCATCTCCGAATAATCCCAAGCAAAGCAGTCCTTGTATTCTTTTAACAATGTTACCAATTTTTCTTTGAAAACCGAATCCAAGTTAGCACTGATGAATGTCGGCCTTGGCTTGTCACCATCTCCAATGTCCACTTCTTCTAATTTATCGGCCGACACAAATCCACGTCCTAATTTTCCATCAGTTCCATCAATTGGATTCTCCATCAAAAATTACTATGAGAGCCGACTGCTTCGATCGGCTGTTGATCACTGCTGGCTGGTGCCACAGGACCTTCTCCCCAGTCTTTGCCTGAGAAACAATCTATGCCTTGATATTCCCAGAAAGCTGGTTCCATATTTGCCACGCTTATTGAATCATCTGCTTGGACAATCTCCACCTCATCATCTATCCACTGAATAAGCTGTTGATGCATAGTAGATGGAATACAACAATTTGCATGAATCCAATCTCTTCCAAGCAGCAAGCTATATGCCCCTTTGCCCTCAATGACAAAGAAAGTCGTAAGCAGAGTCTTGGACCCAATCATCAGATCAACATGTACGCATCCCTTGGTGTCCGAAGGATTTCCAGCAAAATCATTTAGAATTATGCTCGTTGGTGTCAAATCTCTAAGGCCCATACCAAGCTTCCTGAATGTGGTGTATGGCATTACATTGACAGCAGCTCCTCCATCGACAAACATCTTGGTCAATGGTTTGCCATTAACATATCCCTTCAAGTACAGTGGCTTCATGTGCCGATTCTGGGTTGGCTTCTCAAAAACAGCTTGTTTGTTCAACATCAATTGTGCCATTAACCCAAATTGTTCGGCATCATTTATATCGGGCAATATTTCTTCCTGTACAATTTGATTAGCTGGAGCCATGAATTCATTCGGCAAGAAACATACCATGCATGTAGGAGCCGAATGACTATGTTCGTCAGGCCTGTCTTTTGGGAGCCATATCGATTTCATCCTAGGCCTTGCTTGCTTTAATTCTTGATTCCTCAGGCGTTGAACTCTTCTCTTCTGACTCCTTCTTAAACCAGGTGGACACCACTGTCCTTTTTGCCAAACATACTCACGGTCTTCTTCCTCATGATCAATCCATCTGCAATCAGCATGTCTCTTTCTTGGTTGATCATCAAAACGCCGATCATCACTAAGATGCACCCTACCAATTCTTTCATGGACAGATCGGCGATTGGCAACATTTTGCCTATGTTCGACATACCCATTATTGCACTCAGGACAGTTATTCTTTGTAGGCAGCTTTAAACCTTCGTTCCAACAGTGGGCAACACCTTTTGTGACAAGTTTGATATGAATCTTCTCACAAAATTTATCTTGCCAAGCAGTGATTGTAGCTCTTTAAGATTAGTTGGAGGAACAATTTCATCAATTGCCTTCATGCTTTTCTTACCAACTCCTATTCCTCCTTCATGTATCAAAAATCCCAGAAATTCTCCAGCTGAAACTCCAAAAGCACATTTATTCGGGTTCATCTTAAGCCCGTGCTTCCTAGTGCATTCTAGAGTTTTCCTTATGTCAGTCCCATCAATTGGATTTTCCATTTAAAAATTACTATGAGAGCCGACTGCTTTAATCGGCTGTTGATCACCGCTGACTGGTTCAACAGGACCTTCTCCCCAATCTTTGCCTGAAAAGCAATCTATGCCTTGATATTCCCAAAAAGCTGGCTCTACGTTAGCCACGCTTATTGAATCATCTGCTTGGACAATTTCCACTTCATCATCTATCCACTGAATAAGCTGCTGATGCATAGTAGATGGAATACAACAATTTGCATGGATCCAATCTCTTCCAAGCAGCAAGCTATATGCCCCTTTGCCCTCAATGACAAAAAAAATCGTAAGCAGAGTCTTTGACCCAATCATCAGATCAACATGCACGCATCCCTTGGTGTCCGAAGGATTTCCAGCAAAATCATTTAGAATTATGCTCGTTGGTGTCAAATCTCTAAGACCCATACCAAGCTTCCTGAATGTGGTATATGGCATTACATTGACAGCAGCTCCTCCATCGACAAACATCTTGGTCAATGGTTTGCCATTAACATATCCCTTCAAGTACAGTGGCTTCATGTGCCGATTCTGGGTTGGCTTCTCAAAAACAGCTTGTTTGTTCAACATCAATTGTGCGCAAGCAACTGCTCGAAGTCATTGATGGTGAGCCCTGCAATCTGTTCAATCTCAACCTTGTCCCCTAACTGATATTATTCTGCTGCCCCTTTTGTAAACTTGCAGCGCGTGATGCCGAACTCGATCGGATAAAGGTGCTGGCGAATGAGCTGGCGAACAAGGTGAATGCTCCTGGGGACACACCAGAAGCCCGCCTCGGTGCGGTGGCGGGCCGCATCGATGAGGTGGCCTCGCACGGCATCCGTCTGGGCACTGCCGCAGGCCTAGTCGCCATGTCGACGCACACCAATACCGACTACTCCAGGCTACCGACCGGCTTCGCTAATGGTAACCCGGAGGAGATCGATGACATCGAGGCTTCCATAGATCGCCTTGATGCTCATGGCGCCGCCATTGCCGATTCCATTCATCCTCAGTCCGTTTTGAACAAGCTATTCCATTAGTTTGTACTAGGGATCTATGGAATTTCGGCAATAAAACTTATGTTTTGTGATCTTGCATGAACTCCTGATGTAATATATTTTGTGCTAAGGGCAATACATTCAGTACTGGCCATTTTCCTTTTCTGTCAACATTTGTTCTGAAGGCGATTTCTTCCCGAAAATCGGCTGTTCGGCAAATTAATATATCAATCACCGATCGATTTCAACACTGGGATAATACCTTTTCATTTGTCTTGCCTTTCTTGAAGTCAAAACTTTCATCTTTCCCTTCTCTTCAGGTGTAACAACATTTACCATGTTGATTGAAAACCCAATCATATTCTGAGGGAACGGGTTACTGTCCAGTTTCATCTTGTTGTCAAATTTTAGATGTCCCTCCTGGATAGCTTTCTGAATCCTCACTCTAAAGACCCTGCATTCATTGATGGAATGAGAATTTCTATCATGGAATCCGCAATATTTCTTATCTCTCACACCATCAGGCCGAAGCATAGAGTGCCCCTCTGGTAATTTGATTCGGCCTTCTTTCACAAGAAAATCAAACAATTTGTCTGCCTTAGTCACATCAAAATCATATGTGCCCTTGGTTTGTTTAATCCACTTCTGATTCACTGTAACTGGCTCTTTGCCCCATACTATTTCTGCTGCAGCTACTTCTTCATTGTCTTCATACTCATCTCCTTGATCTGCTCTTTCAAGGAATTGATTATAAATGTCAGCTACATCATTGTGTTTGGCAAATCTGCCATCCTTCTTAAAACCATACGCTTGGTTACTCATCAATGCCAGTTTTTGTGAAAACTGACCCAGATCTTCAAACTCCATCCCGAATAACTTTTCACGAATTGCAGGCAGCATCCCAGCTACAGCCATACCAGCCAATTGATCATCAGGTATGTTCAGAGAAAAGCACATGCTTTTTGTTTCCCTAAATCTCCTGAGGAATTCTGTAGGTGTTTCATTATTTCTCTGCCTAAAGCTAGTTAAATCAACCAACTTTTTATCCTTCCATTTAAAATTGGCATAGACAACATGTG
>OAMR01000225.1:1695528-1718732 GCA_900205405.1 Echinochloa crus-galli
ACTCATGGTCGTTTTCTCAAAAATGACTTAAGTTTACAAGGAATGCATAGGCCGAAAGCAGCACCCGTCAAGCATGATAGCAAACAAGTTAATCCACCGCATGATACGACTTGTTTGTGACCACGCCACTAATCAGATTAGATCAATCCACCGCATGATACAATCTAACCATGAGAAGCTAAAAGCATTCAATGTTTAGTTACGAACCCACAACGCAGTCGCGAATTTACATTAAAACAAGAATGCATAGGCCGAAAGCAGCACCCGTCAAGCATGATAACAAAACAAGTTAATCCACCGCATGATACGACTTGTTTGTAACTACGCCACTAATCAGATTAGATTAATCCTCCGCATGATACAATCTAATCATGAAAAGCTAAAAGCACTCAATGTTTAGTTACGAACCCACAACACAGTCACGAATTTACATTGAAAACAAGAATGCATAGGCCGAAAGCAGCACCCGTCAAGCATGGCAACGAACGAGTTAATCCACCGCATGATACAACTCGTTTGAGTCCATACCACCAATCAGATTAGATCAATCCACCGCATGATACAAAGACTCTGCATTCATTAATGGAATGAGAATTTCTATCATTAAACCCACAATACCTTTTGTCTTTCATTCCATCAGGCCGAAGCATGGAGTGCCCTTCTGGCAATTTGATTCGGCCTTCTTTTACCAGGAACTCAAACAATTTATCTGCCTTAGTCACATCAAAATCATATGTTCCCCATGGTGCTGCCATTGCCGATTCCATTCATCCCCAGTCTGTCTTGAACAGGCTCTTCCAGTAGTTTGTACTAGGGATTTATGGAATTTGGGCAATAAAACTTATCTTTTGTGATCTTGCATGAACTCCTGATGTAATATATTTTGTGCTAAGGGCAATACATTCAGTACTGGCCATTTTTCCTTTATCGGAAATTTTTGTTCTGAAGGAGAAGTAAATATGCTTATAATCCATCTGTTTTTCCAATAACACCCTCTTTCATCGACTTTTGATTCTGTTATTCTGCAGGACACAGTCCCTGCCCCTCTGGCTAGAGCAATTGTATATAACATCGCTGGCCCAATATCTGTTTTGGGGCATCTCTCTCCTTCTTTTGCTCAAATAATGTCTAGGCCTGCCAGTCTGGATCCAATTCTTGCTGCACCACCTTCTGCCAAGAGGAAGATTCCTTCTTTAACTGCCCCTTCAGCTATAAAGAAGAAAAGAACGAGCAGTAAAAGAATTGCTCAGGTCAGATATCTCTTTCCTCGAGTAAAATGCTAATTTTATTCTGCTCATTTCTACTCCTTTATGATTTCAGGCCAAACCACAACAATTGGCCATTAGCACAAAACCTGCCGATGCTTCAGTGATTGGTAAAATTCCTCACCATCTTGTCTTTAAAATTCCTCTTCATCGGCACTGACCTTCCTTTAATCACAGAGCAAACGTCAATGGATCCAATTTTGGAGAGCCCTTCTTCTTATCATGATTCAGCTTCAGCTTTACCAGATCTCCCTCAAGGCAGGAGGCTTGGACCGAGGGACCCGAAGAGGCCGGACGGAGTCACGGGCAGTTCACGCTGTGCACGGAAGAGCAAGAGTACACTAGTGATGAAGACGGCATCGGTCGAATCAAGCGGGACGGAGGCAAAGTCGAGTAGGCTATCCGGGAGCCGAAAGCGAAAGACTTGGAGGCGTCAGAGGCTTAGCGTGAGGCGGGACACGCGTCGACATCAGTGAGCCACATCGAGAGCGGTGTGCACGAGGGTTTGACCGGTTTGGCCACAAAATCGGGGCGACGAGTTTGGTGCGGCCGAATGGCGTCGGGTTTGTCCGGTTTGGCCACAAAACTGGGGCGACGAGTCTGGTGCGGTCGGATAGGGTCCGGTTGGAGGACGTGTGGCACCATCGCGAAGCTTGCGTCGAGGCCAAGCAAAGTCATGAAGGCGCCGGGTCCATCCGATGAATGAAGAAAAAAAGTTGGATGATTTTACCCCTAGAGGTATTTAAGTTGCGTGCTTCATGTAAGGGTATTTCAATCATTTCCGGGATGCCTATATACATGTGAGGGGGCAATTAGGACAGCCATCTCTTTGGGCATTAGTGGTGGTGGTCATCTCATTTTGTTTTGTGGGAGGTTTTGGGAGAGAGGATGGGAGGGAGAGGATTGACTCTTTGATTGAGCTTTTTGCCATCCAAGTTTTGTTGTACTGGTGATTAGCTTGTAACCGGATATGGTGGTGTAATCTAAACTTATATTTCGTGCTAATTTGTTCCATCCCATTGTGAATCTGCGTTTTTTTTCCGGTATTTTCGGGTGATTTTTCGTTCGTCGTTTTTGTTGCGATTTGAGCCGGATTTGTTAAGAGGAAATGTTGCTAGGGTACTTGGAGCATCTATATTGTGATTCCTCTTCAAATCCTCCACGGATTCGGGTTGGATTTGTGTTTTCCCCGATATCCCGAGTTGAAGCTAGGGTTTCGGTTTAATCCTAAATTCGTGATGAATACTTAAGCTTTTTCGGATCTATTTCGTAGATCTATTAGCTCTTGGAGTTGTACTCGTATAGCTCAAGTTTTATCTCGATCTATTAGATCTTGCCAAAATCCAATAGAGCCGATAACTTGTTCCAAGCTAAAACTTAGCCCACCGCATGGCTCATGATCTAGCAATGGAACCTTCCTGAACCAAGGCCTAAATCCACCGCATGATACTAGGCATGATGCAGGGTTGCCGGTACTTACGGAGGTCGCCGGATCGATGACTCCTCTCGAAGAACTCGACGACTCGACTAAAGGACTCGATGTTGGCACGGGGCCGGTTTGTTGTACGATTGATTCGATTCCTTTTTACAACTGCCATGGGTTTATATTTATACCCAGGTCTTGATACAATTCCTAGCAATTGCCCATGTGTCTGCTCAAAGGGTTTATCCACATGCTGACCAAAAATGCTTATCATTATATGCCGAAAACTGTTTAAGAACGCAGCATTGTGATTGGTCATTGTCTCTCCCAAAGCTTTGTATAACAAGCCCGAGAATCTCTCCCTCTCTTCTTCTTCAGTAAGATCAGATTGCCCAGGAAGGAGAACTCTTGGCAGATCGGACTTGAGAAAAGGTGTACCACTCCTGTTCTTGGCGAAAGACAGTAAACATTTGTTAATGAATTGACTAGCAGCAGCCTTTACCATCTGTTGATGCTCTTCAGACAATTCTTCCAAAGTGACATCCATGATGTCGCTCAACTCAGGCATCTTGAAAACTTGTGTGTGTCCCACCGGGCGTGCCAAAAAGTGTGTTGACGTAAAATCCGCACCTCACGCCAAGCACACAGCAAGCCGAATTAGCTGGCTTCAACGCGTGGCCCTGGCTTTCGAATTCCGGAGGCGTGCCAGTCAGTTTGCCTGAAAACTAACAAAGGGATAAAAACGTTTAGATTAAAACCTGGAACGTGCCGGGTGAGACCAGACAGTTCCATGTTTGCGGCGTTGAAGTCTTCCTGTACAATTTGATTAGCTGGAGCCATGAATTCATTCGGCAAGAAACATACCATGCATGTAGGAGCCGAATGACTATGTTCGTCAGGCCTGTCTTTTGGGAGCCATATCGATTTCATCCTAGGTCTTGCTTGCTTTAATTCTTGATTCCTCAGGCGTTGAACTCTTCTCTTCTGACTCCTTCTTAAACCAGGTGGACACCACTGTCCTTTTTGCCAAACATACTCACGGTCTTCTTCCTCATGATCAATCCATCTGCGTACAGGAGTAGTAAACACATAAGCCAAGCTTCTCTATAGCCGAATACCTTGTCTCTGGGTCTAGTAACTTTCGGCTAAGGTATGCAACTACTCTTTCTTTCCCTTCAAATTCTTGAATGAGGGCCGATCCAATAGTTTGGGCATCGGCCGCCACGTACAACTTGAAAGGCTTGTTCAATTGTGGAGGTACCAATACTGGTGGTTCCTTCATGTACTCCTTTATTTCATCGAATCAAAAGATGGTGCTTTTTCCTCGATGGGAATCAAGAGTTTGGCTGCTAGGGCCTTCTGTGACAAGTTTGATATGAATCTTCTCACGAAATTTATCTTGCCAAGCAATGATTGCAACTCTTTGAGATTAGTTGGAGGAACAATTTCATCAATTGCTTTCATGCTTTTCTTGCCAACTCCTATCCCTCCTTCATGTACCAGAAATCCCAAAAATTCTCCAGCCGAAACTCCGAAAGCACACTTATTCGGGTTCATCTTAAGTCCATGTTTTCTAGTGCATTCTAGAGTTCTCTTTATATCGGCTAAATGTGATTCATGATCTAATGATTTAATCACAACATCATCAATGTATATCTCCACAATCTTGCCGATCAACTCATGAAAAATATAATCCATGGCTCTCTGATAAGTTGCACCGGCATTCTTCAAACCAAACGTCATGACAATCCACTCAAACAACCCTATATGTCCTGGACATCTGAAAGCTGTTTTCGCTATATCTTCCAATGCCATAAAAATTTGATTGTACCCTGCATTACCATCCATGAAACATGTTCTTTAACAAATTCAACCATATTCTCTGATGTCACCTTCTTTAATGGAATCGCCTCAACCCACTTAGTAAAATAATCGGTTGCTAAAAGCACAAACTTATGCCCCTTGCTAGATGGAGGATTTATTTGGCCAATCAAATCTATTCCCCATCCTCTGAATGGCCATGGCTTGACAATGGGATTCAAAGCCGATGCCGGAACTCTCTGAATGTTTCCAAATCTCTGGCAATCTCGGCATCCCTTGTAATATTCAAAGCAGTCTTCTAGCATTGTGGGCCAATAGTACCCAGTTCTCCTAATAACCCATTTCATTCGGTAAGCCGATTGATGTGCTCCACACAGCCCATCATGCACTTCACTTATCAGCCTTTTTGCTTCTTCTTGACTTAAGCAATGTAACAGCACCCCATCCAAGGATTTATAATATAAATTATCATCAAGAAGAACAAACTTTAAAGCTTTATACCTGAGCTTTCTAGAAACCTTTCGGGACGGATTCTCCAGATAATCGGCAATCTCTTTTCTCCAATCATCTTCTGCCAGATTACTCCCGAATGCATATACATCATTAGCAAAAACTTCTCGAAGCTCTTTATAACCTGATGCACTTTGGGCCAATCTATTTGCTTCTCCATTATCCCCTCTAGGAATGTGTTGTAGAATTACTGACCGAAAGCTCTTCAATATTTCTTTGCATTCTTCATAGTAATTCCTCAAGGTATCACTTTTGCACTCATATTCACCATTCAATTGCTTTATGACCAATTCTGAATCTCCAAAAATTTCAACCGCAATGGCCTTTGCTTCTTTCAAATATTGGAGCCCTTTGAGCAATGCCTCATACTCAGCTTGATTGTTAGTAACAGCAGATTGAATGGGAACAGCAAACTCAAATGTTTCTCCCTTGGGTGAGATCAATAAGATACCTGCTCCACCACCTTTGTCGCATGAAGATCCATCGAAGAATAACACCCAAGGAACAATGTTAAGCAAATTTATCGATGTATCATGATGTTCAGTAATGAAATCGGCAATAATCTGTCCCTTAACAGCCTTTGCCGATTCAAACCTTAACTCAAATTCAGACAAAGCTAAAATCCATTTGCCAATCCTTCCGTTCAAAATTGGCATAGACAACATGTGTTTTATCACATCAAACCTTGAATACACAATGCATTCGGCATGTAGTAAGTAGTGCCGAAATTTTGTACAGGAGTAGTAAACACATAAGCAAAGTTTCTCTATAGCCGAATACCTTGTCTCTGGATCTAGTAACTTTCGGCTAAGGTATGCAACTACTCTTTCCTTCCCTTCAAATTCTTGAATGAGGGCCGATCCAATAGTTTGGGCATCGGCCGCCACGTACAACTTGAAAGGCTTGTTCAATTGTGGAGGCACCAATACTGGTGGCTTCTTCATGTACTCTTTTATTTCATTAAAAGCCTTTTGTTGTTCGTCACCCCATACAAACTTTTGATCCTTCTTTATTTTCAATAGTGAGGAAAAGGGCAACACCTTTTGTGACAAGTTTGATATGAATCTTCTCACAAAATTTATCTTGCCAAGCAGTGATTGTAGCTCTTTAAGATTAGTTGGAGGAACAATTTCATCAATTGCCTTCATGCTTTTCTTACCAACTCCTATTCCTCCTTCATGTATCAAAAATCCCAGAAACTCTCCAGCCGAAACTCCAAAAGCACACTTGTTCGGGTTCATCTTAAGCCCATGCTTCCTGGTGCATTCTAGAGTTTTCCTTATGTCGGCCAAATGAGACTCATGATCCAATGACTTGATCACCACATCATCAATATATATTTCCACAATCTTGCCGATCAACTCATGAAAAATATAATTCATAGCCCTTTGATAAGTTGCACCGGCATTTTTCAATCCAAAGGTCATGACAACCCATTCAAACAACCCTATGTGTCCAGGACACCTGAAAGCTGTCTTTACTATATCTTCCAATGCCATAAAAATCTGATTGTATCCTGCATTACCATCCATGAAACTGAGCACCTTGTATCCAGCAGCAGCATCAACCAATGAATCAGCAACAGGCATTGGATATCCATCCATGGGTGTAGCCTTGTTTAAGTCTCTAAAGTCTATGCAAACCCTCATCTTTCCATTTTTCTTATAGACAGGAACAATATTAGAGATCCAATCCGCGTATTTACAGGGCCGAATGAAATTTGCATCTAGTAATCTTTCAATCTCCTTTTTCACATCGGCCAACACTTCTTCCTTGTAGATTTTTCGGGGTGGTTGCTTGTAAGGTCTGTATCCAGGTTTGATTGGCAACCGATGCTCAACAATAGAACGGTCTAGACCAGGCATCTCCGAATAATCCCAAGCAAAGCAGTCCTTGTATTCCTTTAACAATGTTACCAACTTTTCTTTGAAAACCGAATCCAAGTTAGCACTGATAAATGTCGGCCTTGGCTTGTCACCATCTCCAATGTCCACTTCTTCTAATTTATCGGCCGACACAAATCCACGTCCTAATTTTCCATCAGTTCCATCAATTGGATTTTCCATCAAAAATTACTATGAGAGCCGACTGCTTCGATCGGCTGTTGATCACTGCTGGCTGGTGCCACAGGACCTTCTCCCCAGTCTTTGCCTGAGAAACAATCTATGCCTTGATATTCCCAGAAAGCTGGTTCCATATTTGCCACGCTTATTGAATCATCTGCTTGGACAATCTCCACCTCATCATCTATCCACTGAATAAGCTGTTGATGCATAGTAGATGGAATACAACAATTTGCATGAATCCAATCTCTTCCAAGCAGCAAGCTATATGCCCCTTTGCCCTCAATGACAAAGAAAGTCGTAAGCAGAGTCTTGGACCCAATCATCAGATCAACATGTACGCATCCCTTGGTGTCCGAAGGATTTCCAGCAAAATCATTTAGAATTATGCTCGTTGGTGTCAAATCTCTAAGACCCATACCAAGCTTCCTGAATGTGGTATATGGCATTACATTGACAGCAGCTCCTCCATCGACAAACATCTTGGTCAATGGTTTGCCATTAACATATCCCTTCAAGTACAGTGGCTTCATGTGCCGATTCTGGGTTGGCTTCTCAAAAACAGCTTGTTTGTTCAACATCAATTGTGCCATTAGCCCAAATCGTTCGGCATCATTTATATCGGGCAATATTTCTTCCTGTACAATTTGATTAGCTGGAGCCATGAATTCATTCGGCAAGAAACATACCATGCATGTAGGAGCCGAATGACTATGTTCGTCAGGCCTGTCTTTTGGGAGCCATATCGATTTCATCCTAGGCCTTGCTTGCTTTAATTCTTGATTCCTCAGGCGTTGAACTCTTCTCTTCTGACTCCTTCTTAAACCAGGTGGACACCACTGTCCTTTTTGCCAAACATACTCACGATCTTCTTCCTCATGATCAATCCATCTGCAATCAGCATGTCTCTTTCTTGGTTGATCATCAAAACGCCGATCATCACTAAGATGCACCCTACCAATTCTTTCATGGACAGATCGGCGATTGGCAACATTTTGCCTATGTTCGACATACCCATTATTGCACTCAGGACAGTTATTCTTTGTAGGCAGCTTTAAACCTTCGTTCCAACAGTGTCTGAAGAATGCACACCCCCAATGCGCTCGTTCCTGCTCTCGAGCATACTCTTCTTGTTCTTCCTCAAACCTTTCTTCTTCGCGCCTTCTTTTCTCCTCCTCGTATTCACGCCTTTGAAAACGCTCTTTTTCTTGCTGACGCTGCCATTTGTTGAGGAGAATACGTGTAGTAACTCTAGGTCTAAAGGATTCTCCCACTTCAAATCGGCTATTCGGGAACCGAAGATCTTTCTGGCGAATCTGTTCAATTGTGATCTGCCGAGTAGGATCAACTGAACCATCCTGCTTTGCCTTCTTTGAGGTTAAAACTTTCAATCTTCCCTTTTCTCCAGATGGAACAGCATTTACCATATTAACCGAGAACCCGATCATATTCTGAGGGAAAGGGTTACTGTCCAGTTTCATTTTGTTGTCGAATTTCAAATGTCCTTCCTGGATAGCTTTCTGAATCTTCATCCTAAAGACTCTGCATTCATTAATGGAATGAGAATTTCTATCATGAAACCCACAGTACCTCTTATCTTTCACTCCATCGGGCCGAAGCATAGAATGCCCCTCTGGCAATTTGATTCGGCCTTCTTTCACCAGGAACTCAAACAATTTGTCTGCCTTAGTCACATCAAAATCATATGTTCCTTTCATCTGTTTGATCCATCTTTGAGTCATTGTAACTGGTTCTTTGCTCCACACTATCTCTGCTGCAGCTATTTCCTCGCTATCTTCATACTCATCTTCTTGATCTGCTCTTTCAAGGAATTGGTTATAGATGTCAGCTACATCATTATTTTTAGCAAATCTGACATCTTTCTTGAAACCATATGCCTGGTTACTCATCAAGGCCAATCTGTGCGACAACTGGCCCAAATCATCAAACTCCATCCCGAACAGCTTCTCCCGAATGGCAGGCAGCATGCCAGCTACAGCCATACCAGCCAGCTGGTCATCAGGTATGTTCAGAGAAAAGCACATACTCTTAGTTTCCCTAAACCTCCTGAGGAACTCTGTAGGTGTTTCATTATTCCTCTGCCTTAAGCTGGTCAAATCAACCAACTTTTTCTCGGTACTGCCAATGTAATAATGAGCATGGAATTTCTGTTCCAGGTCCTTCCAAGTACAGATCGACTGAGCAGGCAAAGAAGCAAACCATGTAAAAGCTGGACCCGTCAGTTGTTACAGCTGCCATGGGTTTATATTTATACCCAGGTCTTGATACAACTCTTAGTCGGACACGACTACAATACTTGTTTCTAAAAATAAACGACGAATCTTCGTGTCCATATTGCGTTCCTTGTTCGAACCGGCCTTTTCCTTATATTGATCCACGTCATCACGCCTTCCCGAATGCTACCGCTTTTCGCCTGCGGAATAATGCCTCTGCCGAATGACGACGCGTTCCCGACCGCAGAGCGCTTTTTTGCCGAATGCTTCAGAGAAACCCCCTTAGCCGAATGGCGTCCTTCCACCAAATCCGGCCCACACATCAGCCTCTTCCTGGTGCTAATTTTTGGTGTTAACAGGAACGGAAATTTTGAAGGCAAAAGAAAGGAACATGTTATTATACTGGTGTCAGATAGAGAGGTTTTGGTGCAGATTGTAAACGACTCTAGCTTGCTGGCATTTTCTGAGGTGCGGGAGACGAGGAGAGGGAGATAGATTTCTAGGCAGTGTTTGAGCTATACGCTGATCATTTGCTCACGGAAGCTGTTGATACTCCGTGTGGGGCTTTTGGTTCGTAATGCAAGATTCCTTAAGACGGCTGCTCCAACACAGTTGTAAATTTCAACCGACATGATCAGCTCATTAGACCCAAGACGCAATGTGCGGTGTGATGGATAATGTCGCTTAACAAACCTGGATGGAGTATTTTTATTGGTAATTTTTATATAATATTAACTATTGAGCCGTTTAGCTTTGCATAGGACGAGAAAGGAGACTTGAATGTATCTGTGATATGTTTCCATTGTTGGAATTGCTTAGAAGATTTGGAATGAACTAATTTGTTATATAATTTCATTGATACGTGAATATCCACCATCTATTATGAGAAATGCTCCTATTCTGATTTTCTTTTCTTCCATTGGATCTGATTGTTAATGATTATTATTTTTCTAAATGTATATGTACTTCCTCCGGTCTGGTAAAGGAAGTCGTTTAGGACAGCAACACGGTCACCAAAGTACATCTTTGACTTCTCTTTTCTATAAAAACATTTCTTGAAAAGTTATATATATGTATACTTTTATGAAAGTAATTTTTATGACCAATATATTTATATAATTTTCACATTTCCAAACTTAATGACTTAAATGCTATTCATGATTTATATCCTCAATGTTTGACTCAAACCTTGTTTAAAACGGCTTTCTTTACCAAATCAGAGGGAGTACAGTAAACGTAAAAAGTAACCATTTCAGTTTCATTTTGACATATCATGTATAATTTAATGTTATATTTTATTTCATTAACTTGATTTTGAACTAAACAGTTGAAGTTTAAATAAATTATTTAGATAATAATTTCATCCCAAGGTAACGTCTCATGCAAAAATAAAATTACTATGAAATGAGTAAAATTTATGTTTCTTTTTAAACACGTGCGATGCTACTAGTGCAACCAAATGTTTGAAAAACATATACCACACAACCAAACTTGTGGAGAAACAACCTTCCCATTTCTCTGGTTTGAAGGAGAGGGCGACTCGGGCGGTTGTCTTCATGCCGCCGCCGCCACCCACCCTCCTTCCCCCTTGCTGCGCTGCCGCCGGAGCCGGCCGCTGGAAGCTCGTGCAGCCCGCCGGGATGGTGGCGGCGTGGCTTTCTCTATCTCCCTCAAGACGGACGCTGCTGTTAATGGTGGGGCGGCGGATCGGAGTTCGTCGCGGGAGGCAGCCGTCGCCACCTGGGAAGCCGGATCCGGGCCCTCAATATGGCCGGATCCGGAGCCTACGCCGGCGAATCTGCTACCGGGAGGAGCTTCGGCGTGGAGGGCCGGGGCCTCGGCATGCTGCGGCGGCGACCGGGCGAGCGGTAGCGACTCCCGGGCGGAGGGTTGCTGGCATCGGCCGGCGTGGGGCCAACGTGGACAGGAGGATTCGGCGCGGGTCGACGTGCGGTGACGCTGGCATGGATGGCCTTCGGCCTCCGGACTTTGCAACTACATCTGGTGATGACATCTTCAATTTCGTCTTTCTTTTCATATAGACCAAGAGACATGAGTCACCTTGGCTTCATTCGCGGATTCTCTTACTCGAAGTTGGATTTCATCTGCAATTTATTCCTGATGGATTATGCACGGGTACCCAGGCTACTTTGCAGCATGGTATCTCAGGTTACGAATTCAGATGGTCTGCCGAATTTGGAGTTCGTGGCTGTTTAAAGTGGGTCAGGGCTGGTCTATATGGAAGCATTGGCCTGGTAAGAAGGGGAAGCAACACGGTGTGACTTGGTCGTGGTGGTAATGGCTACTAATTCACCGGTTCCGCGAAGAAATTCCTAGGTCTGGCCTTAATTGGTTGAACCTGGCAGTGACCTTGTTGAAGGCATTGTTTGGATTAAGATGAATTACTCCTTCGTTAAAACATTTGATCTGGTCTTAATTGGTTGGGTCATTACAACGTCGGCACGTGCGCGTGCCGTTTCCTCGTTGGAGGCGTTGTCTCGGGAGACTACTTCATAGTCCAAGAGTTGCTTTAGTTTGTGAAGCGGATGAAGATGAAGGCGCTTGTGGTAGTTTGGTAGGTCATGGTGCTCTTATTTTTTGTTTCTTTTTCATTGGCTGTGTGCATCTTAGTTATGCAGAGGCCGGGTTGGATCTTATATAATTATATCATCTTGATGTAATTGTCTAAGATCAATAAAGCTTCCCTTTTCCAAAAAAACACAACCAAACTTGTTATTTTTTGTTACCAAAAATACCCCTATGACGATTCTGTGCAACCTTATCCAGCGATGGTTATAAAAATAAAAAGACTACTTTTTGCGAAATTTAGGGTAATGGTAGTTCTTTTATTTTGCAGTCTAGGTATGTGCTCGTGCGTTGCTACCGGTATAATACGTGGAGCACGGTGATAAATAAATCACACGAAAAATCTCTATTTGAAGCCCATAGTTTAAAAATAATTAAAAAACACATCATGCTTTCATACACAAACTGAATCCATAGATTTTTCATGGTTCTGTAATGCTGAGCAGTTAAAATAAGAACTCCAACACATTGGGTTGCTGCAACCACAAGTCCAATGGGGCACATCACAAGGCCGTTGGCAATTACAACAATACCACAACAAATACCTCAATTGTGCACAACCACGAGATTGATTTATGATGGCTTCATGTATGATGCTAAAGATTGGAGCCAATCACAGGAACCAGGTCGGCGTTGCTCACAACAGGTCCTACAAATCAGCGGATGCACTTCAATTGCTGTGCCTCCACACTCGCCAGCTCCCTCCACCTTTATCGCTCATGCAGATAGCCTCCTCCGCCCCGTCCTGTTTTGCTTGGGCTTTCATCTGCTCAGCCTGCACCTGAAATAGTGTTTGCACAATTCAATCAGCATCATTAATGTTACAATGAACAATGCTTCTTTTCACTTAGTGACTTCAGCTTGCCTCAATTTGGCTTCAAATTTTGATTTCTAGCAACTCTCCCGCTCATTTACATTCACCCCCCTTGCTCTAGTGTCTGCAGCATGCGACATGTAATAAGATTAACAAGTAAAATATATAAGAATAATTCCCAGATTACAAAGAGCAATTCAAGTTTGACTTTGGTGAAGATTCTTCATTTATTGAACCTTGCAACTTTCTGAAAAAGCCTTTGCGTATAGAATTTCTACCCAGCTATGTCAAAATCAATATATTTTATTTATATGGGAATAGGAAGAGAAATCTGAAAATTATGTGAACTAGGTGATACTCCGTACATTGCTGCTGGAATTTTTAAACAAAATTTTAAGGTAAAATTTCAAAATAGAAACAAAGGTGATTGTAGCGTGATGCTCACAAAGATGTACATATGCCGGTGAGAGATATAAATTGATGGTCTAGTGGATGATGACGTGGCATATGAAGTGATAGCTTGCATGCTTTGTAGTGGGGTGCTCATTGAGTAAATGACTCGTGAGTGGATGACGTAAGCGGATGATATGACGCGCTGAGAGTTGAGAGAAATCCAACCATGACTTGTAATGGGTACTGATTATATAGGTTATATATATATATAGATACACAGTTCAATCTAAAACACAAATTTTACATTGCAGCATCTAAATGTGCCAATAATTTTTTCCAACCAGTTGATCATATTGCAAATTGCAATATAACAGATACTCATCTAAAAGGTTAGTTAGTGGAACAATATTTACTTGTTAGGACCATATATAAACTAATAATAAACAAAAGGATTGTTAAAAAAGGTAAATTATTCACCGTGGGTGTGCTAGCTGCTAGGTATGTAAAAAAATTAAAGATTCAATGCAGAGGCATATGCATTCATCTGTTCTACCTACCTAAGTAACAAAAACACCAAGAAGAAGCATAAAAGAGAAGTTGTTCCCCGTAGCCTATCGGAGAGCTTGAAAACCAATCTAACCGAGTAAATCAATTTCTAAGCCAACAGCTACTGAACTAAATAACAGCATGCAAAAGCTCAAAAAAAAATAACAGCATGCAAAAATTGAGGAAAAAAAGTATGGCAGTGCCAATCTGCTTCGGCTAAAGGGAATACGAAAAATTGTGATTTGAAGAATGACAAGCAATATTAATAATGACTCAAAGCACTAATAAACACACAACACCACCATCAAGAGGATGGACATAATCGCACACCTTTCTTGCTTCGATTTATTAAGAATTGTTGATGGTGTCACCCATGAGATGTTAGAAAGAAATTCATTGAAAGGCTTCATCCTACAAAATTGAATAAGAAAATCTTTATAAGTTTCAGTTCTAAATGATTCTGCATATGCGGGTAAGCATATACACCGCATACCTAGATAGTATGGTTCTAATTTCCATCAAGTGCTCTCCTCTGCATTTTGAAATATTCATCCGAAACATAAATAACAGCAAGTATTATTAAGTTTGGACTTCACCTCTGCTTGCTGCTTTACAACAAAAAAAACAAGGCATTACTTTTTGTGTGTGAAAAAAGGTAAAAGAATATAGCAGTTCCGTCGCTAACGATTAAATTTGCCAAAGTTGTTTGGCAAGACGAAAGCATGACTAGCAAAATCCTAACAAATTTGTGCGGACATGCAAAAAAGAGAATATCATAGGTTATACCCCTACACTTAGCCACTGATTTGATGTCTAATGGTCATGTAAAAACAGCATATAAACAAAATGACAAGTACCTTACTTTCACAAAAGCAATGAGGTCTGTATAATCGTTTCTTACCTTCAGCCGCAATTAACTTATTTGTCGTAGAACTACAGATCTGTCAAATAGAGAGATCCACCCCATAAACGTTTAGATGGACCAAGTAAGTGCAGAACTGCATATCCATGATTTATAAAGCCTTTAACATATCTGAATATTCTCACCACAAACCCTGAATTAGATAGTGCTGGCTAGCTAGTACCGGCTGAACTGCGACACTAAACAGGGGCTCTTGACCCGATGGCTAGTTTTCTAGTAGTGTAAGCATACTCGACCGCAGCACAGTGCTCTTTGTCAATCTCCATAGCAAAGTCTACCATCTTCATTCTCGCATCGTTTCTTATATATCCCAATCTCTCTATTCTCTCTCTCCTTTGGTCATGCAGTCTAGCTACCTGCTTGCTGCCATGGATATGAGAGCAGATGTGGAGAATACGTGGGGTACTATGTAATAACATAAATAATTTAACATCTCTATCCTCCACTACGCAAAGGGCACCCCTTCTCTTTGTCTCCTTTATCCTCTCCCACCTGCACACGGTCAACAGCTCCAAGCTTTGACGCACGCCCGCCGGCTCGGCGCTTGCCTGTACGGCTGTACCTGACTGCGCGTACCGCGTAGCCTTTGGCGAACCTCTCCGCAGCTCTCCAGCTGCCGCCCTCCTCGCCACCACCCAGCCGCGCCAGCTGGCCTTGCCTAAGGGTAAGAGCTGCTTGCCGTGTCCTCGTCGGCGCCACCAATGGCAACGTGTAGCTGCGTCTGCAGGCTGGCCACACAGCTGCATCTTCCTCGCAGCCGCTTAGCGGCACCACAACCTCGCCTGCAGGCTGCGAGCCTCTCCCCCCAATCAGATTGCAGGCCACGACCTGCTCTAGCTTCAGCTCGGTAAGGTGCCGGCCAATCGAGCTCACTTGCAGACCTTGGGCCGTGGCTGCGTGCAAATTGAGCAGCAGTTCAGGTTCTCCGCGCGTGTGAGGCTGCGGTGGCTCCGGTGGCCCTCCGTGGGCATGTTTCAGCACACGTCGCTTTCCTCTCGAACCCACAAAGATTTTCTTCGGTGCTGTTCTTCTCCACAAGAAATTATAATCATATTTTTATATCTGTGGTGCTGAGATCAGTTGGACTTTTAAGTTTTAACATTGAATATTTTGGCGTATGGAACTCTGTCCTCTACTTTGCTCATGCGTCAACCAGCATGTGATAAATGGACTCCATTTGTCGGACCTTAGGACTAGCAATACACCTGGAGGTACTTGAGTGGTTGATTTGTAGGCGAGGGATCGTCAAACGAGTAGCTTGATGGTGACATAGGAGGCACGATTTAGATAGGTTCCGGCTACCCGGAGGTATAATACCCTACGTCCTCTGTCGGTGGTCGTGTTTGTATTGCTAGTACTCGGCCATGCTTCAGGAAGTAAGGGCGAGCATATGGATTACAAGATCAGGTTTCCTCATGGGGTTGCCCTAGGCCTCCTTATATAGGGTGACGGGCTAGGGTTTACAAGTCGGTTTCTATCTAAACCTACTGGATTACAACAAGGATTCTTTATCCGAGTTGGTTACAATAGAGTATCCCGAGATACCCGGTTATGCCGCCGGCCTTGCCTTCACCAAAATTGTTCGCCAAGTCGGGGATCCCTCGTGGGCCACCTAGGGGTCGGTCCACAACCTTGTTAGGCGTGGGCCTTAGTCGGCGTAGTCTCCTATGACAGTGGGCCTAGGCTGCCGCCCTCCTCGCCACCACCCAGCCGCGCCAGCTGGCCTTGCCTAAGGGTAAGAGCTGCTTGCCGTGTCCTCGTCGGCGCCACCAATGGCAACGTGTAGCTGCGTCTGCAGGCTGGCCACACAGCTGCATCTTCCTCGCAGCCGCTTAGCGGCACCACAACCTCGCCTGCAGGCTGCGAGCCTCTCCCCCCAATCAGATTGCAGGCCACGACCTGCTCTAGCTTCAGCTCGGTAAGGTGCCGGCCAATCGAGCTCACTTGCAGACCTTGGGCCGTGGCTGCGTGCAAATTGAGCAGCAGTTCAGGTTCTCCGCGCGTGTGAGGCTGCGGTGGCTCCGGTGGCCCTCCGTGGGCATGTTTCAGCACACGTCGCTTTCCTCTCGAACCCACAAAGATTTTCTTCGGTGCTGTTCTTCTCCACAAGAAATTATAATCATATTTTTATATCTGTGGTGCTGAGATCAGTTGGACTTTTAAGTTTTAACATTGAATATTTTGGCGTATGGAACTCTGTCCTCTACTTTGCTCATGCGTCAACCAGCATGTGATAAATGGACTCCATTTGTCGGACCTTAGGACTAGCAATACACCTGGAGGTACTTGAGTGGTTGATTTGTAGGCGAGGGATCGTCAAACGAGTAGCTTGATGGTGACATAGGAGGCACGATTTAGATAGGTTCCGGCTACCCGGAGGTATAATACCCTACGTCCTCTGTCGGTGGTCGTGTTTGTATTGCTAGTACTCGGCCATGCTTCAGGAAGTAAGGGCGAGCATATGGATTACAAGATCAGGTTTCCTCATGGGGTTGCCCTAGGCCTCCTTATATAGGGTGACGGGCTAGGGTTTACAAGTCGGTTTCTATCTAAACCTACTGGATTACAACAAGGATTCTTTATCCGAGTTGGTTACAATAGAGTATCCCGAGATACCCGGTTATGCCGCCGGCCTTGCCTTCACCAAAATTGTTCGCCAAGTCGGGGATCCCTCGTGGGCCACCTAGGGGTCGGTCCACAACCTTGTTAGGCGTGGGCCTTAGTCGGCGTAGTCTCCTATGACAGTGGGCCTAGTGGTACCCATATCCCACAAGCCCGAGCTACGTGCAGGTGCGTGTTGAACTGTTGATGAAGGAGTGAGGCCAATGTAGTCGGCTGAAGGTGCTTCAACACATGGTCGGCACAAGGGTGGACGGTGCTAAAAAAAGAAGAGTTCCCCAACACGACGCCGAGTACCTTCGAGGCGGTCGGCCAGTTCTCATGAGGACTGGATACAGGGCGACGATCAGGAACACTATGTGTACAGTAGTCCCCGAGCGTTGGGTTGGTTAGTATAAGCAAGCAAAGGCTCAAAAAATAGTCAGACAACAGGTTGCCCAAGAGGCGGTGAAAGCATGTTGCCACCGCAAGCCACCAAACGCAAAAGGAAGTCCGACAACATGTTGTCAGGTAAAAGTTGGTAAGCGCGTGCCTTCACCTTGGGAAGGGCCAAAACATGCAGCACCCATGAATTAACAGGCGCTTGACAATGATGCGTAAAAGCCGCGTACCAGGCATGCCCAGTCAAAAGCCCAATCACTGACTGCACAGAAAAAAGCACAGGGCGCATGCGCATCTGTACTCCAGCTGTTATCCGGTCACGGGTGAACATTAGCTGGTTCACCGCGCTTATAAATAGATGTCTCTGCTTGGTTTACTAGAGCAGCGCACTCGTAGTCAGCAGCATGTGGTGCCCCAAAATCCATCCTCGCAATGTGTTGTTGAGCGGGAGGCAAGTAGCCACAGCAATGCGCAAGAATGCCGAAGAAGTTTCGTAGAGTTGAGAAATATACGGCTTGATTTGAGTCGAAGTGAAAGTTGAATTGGAGTTTCAGTTCATAACTTTTTTCATAGGAAGCAGATGTTGACACTTCTTACGGTCCACTATCAGGATTGTGAATCCCAGTAATGGTGCAAGGAGTGTTCATTGGTATTCTTACGATACAGATATAAATCCGCAAGCGCACGGATACCGATGTAGCATTTCACCCGGGAGTATTCCTAGGTATCGTATTTATTTCCATAGGGAAGCAATGGATAAAGAGTATTGACTATTGACAAGGATGTAACTACTAACTAAAGTACCGGCTAACAAGACGGGGGTAAAGGATAGGATAGGAGTGATATGCAAATGACACACACAAGGAGAAGTGTAGGATAGAGATAGAAGAGCGATCTAGCTAGTGGGAGGACAACGAGTCAGGAAAGGATTCCCATGTACTTCCACTGACCTTGAGATATCTCTAGCAAAGATTACAGCTAGCATGAAGAAAGGCATCTATGGTTCTCTTCCTAGTTCTATTTCTCAACATCGGGAACGGAGCCAGCGACACACAGAAAGGGATGAGAAGGGTGCCACCAACATCCGTCATCTTACAGGGAGCCTACCATAAGAGCCAGGCGTGATGGGATACGAAGACCGTATAGGGCTGTCACCACCTAACGGCTACCACCTCCGTGCCAACTCAGAGATATTCCAAGGGTACTATCCAGACTAGGTACCATACCTACGCTAGACAATAACTACTCACTCTCCTAGAAAGAGCAAGCAATCCCGTCAATACCCCAATGACAATTCACCGCAAGTATTGAGCAGAAACGAGGAACCAGCTAAGATAAGGAATTAAGAGAGAACTTCTAGAGCCAGACTACAACAACTATAACCAGGACTAGACATTCTACACTTACTCGCGAGATAAATGCAGAACAAGTAACTCAAGTAAATGCGGAAGATAAATATATTAAATACTCAGAGTCTTACATAAAGACATGGAAAAGATACAAGAGCTTTACCAGAACTCCAGAAGACGACTCCGGAACACCGAGCAAAGCTTGACTCTGACTCTAACTCCCAACTAGACTAGCCTAACTCTACATCTTGAAAGAGAGGAATGGAGACTTGCTCCCAAGTGGTGTGTGTGTTACAAGTGAGGAGAACACTTCTATTTATAGGTGGGAGAGGCGGTTGAGGTAGAGCACCGGCCAAGGCACCGAGGGGGGTGCCCCGGCCAGTCGGGCGAACTGGATAGGTTCGGCCGAACTGGTCAGTTCGGCCGAACCGTCCAGATGCACCGCCTTGGTGCTCCACAGCCTGGATTGGCTCTGGAGGTCGGTTTTGAGGCGGTTACCCAGTTCGGGCGAACTGGGCCCAGTGCCCGGTTGACCTTTGCTGCACCGACTATGTGTTGTGGACCTCCTGGGCTGCTTCTTGGTGCTTGGCTTCGTGTTGTTCTGGCCCAGGATGACGTGTCGGTGCTCCGGGATGAGTTGGCGGTCGTCCACGTGTCGTAAGTTGTGGTCGCTTGGTCATCGTTGACGTGGACGGCTCCCGGTGACTCGTACGGCTAGGGGGTAACCGGCCAATCGTGTCGTTCGGCCGAATCGGTCAATTCCGACCCTATAGCACGTATTTGTCGTAGGTGCCTGCACACCATATACTCACCAAAACTCGTGGAACATTATTAGAATATAAACCTAAGGGCATGGAATATTGCATATAACCTCTTTTATTCCCGGGTATTGGTGGTTGAAAACGAGCCGTAACGACCGCCAACAAGCTCCCCCAAGCTTAGCTCTTTGCTCGTCCTCGAGCAAAGATAAAAACTTAGACTCAGTGGATCAGGAGTTGCTACAATGTCATCTCTCTTACAGGTAACTTTATAAACAACTAGTATTCGAATTTTACTTGAATCAATAGCAAGGTATTAATTCACCTTTTTACCTATGGGGCTTATAGCATTCTCCTTGTTTTGGGCGGTTGAAAGGATGAACAGTTTAACTTAGTTTTATCCCACTCTACTCTTTTCAGGATCCTATCTCGGAGTTTTCACCCTTTTGTGAAAAGATAAATAGTTCCTCATTGGCACACTCAATCGCTCAAGTGTATTTGAATCCTCACCAAAGGCTTTCCCTTCTTTTCATCCTAACGTCTAATTTGGCTTTTTGTTTGGCTCAGGGGCAAAGGATGAAGGCATACAAGCACCTTATATTTTGCTAAGTCAAAGACCGGACCTTAGGAGGATCAAATCATACTCTTAGATCGAGAAGTGCATGTGTGTGGGCTATGTAGAGTTGAATATGTGGAGTGGAATTTGGTGGGACTCCTTGGGATGATTCTTCCTCTCCTTGATTTATTTTTCGAGAGCATGGGCTATCTTTTATTCCTCATTTTTTTTGCCATGCCTTTTGACATGCTTTTTTTTCATATTTTTGCCATGCCACTTGGCATGCTTGTCTTTTTCTTTTTGCATAGCCCATGCCTCTACTTCAAAGATATTTGGAGAATGGAATCATAGAACATGGAGCCTTTATTTTGTGGATGGATGATGGCATGGTTTTTGCTAACTCCCAGTGTAGGAATTGCAAGTGAGAGCTGGAGTGTATGTGAATCTTGATCTTGAGAGCATGAAAGGTTTCTCACAATGGTCACAACAATTTGACAAAGCTCACTAAGATGACAAGCAGCATATGGTAGAAAGTTTGAACTAGTCCTAATATATGGCTCTGGTAGGAGTTTATGACCAATGAGGAACTTTATTTTATTTTTGAAATCATAAACATCCGAGATTTTCACCATACTAAGAGCAAAGGAAGAACTCAACCAAAGTATCACTATATCAATCCACACAACAACCTAGACTTGGAATAAAGCATGTGCTCCCACAAGGTTTTCAGGTTCATCTCTACTCGAGCCAAGTAAGTCAAGTACTATCAAGCAACTAGTTGCAACAAAGTACTTGCAAAATTAATGACAGATCAACTATTCATCATTTCCATGGTGAGAGGCATATGATTCATTCCATGTATAGTTGGGAGTTATTTATTCGAAAGCAAATATTTTTGGTGTTTTTATTTATTCAAACTAAAATGAAAACAAAATAGATCAAAGAAATGAGCTTGCAATGAGACGGTTGGGACTTACCTCGTGGGGGTTCTCTCCCCCAAGCTTGGCCTGGAACATCGGTGTCCATGATCTCTGACTTGGCCTTCGTCGGCACCAAGACACGTAATGAGGTAGGGATGTGTCCCTAACCTCACCAATGTTTGTGTACCGAATGTGCTTGATAGTCCTCAGGAATAGAGACCACGAGATGATGCCTGCAAAATGTTAGAACGACAATACCCAAAGGACTATGGATCCCATGTTAGAATGACAATACCTGAGGGACTATATGATCAAGGTTTAGCATTTAGTTGTTTGGGTTTGTCATTTTTACAGGGATTTAACATCCACAAACCGTTTTCAAGAAGCATCATAATGATCTAAACAAAGGAAATGTTTTTGTTGTTTTTTGTTTTATTCATGCAAGTGAATCAAGCATTGCACAGAATTGATAGGGAAAGGCACAGAGCACATTTGGGGCACAACGGTAAGTTCGATCGAGCTAGAGAGCTCGTCCTAACCACCCTTTGTACCGCAAAAATATCCTGTTTGCAATCTCTTAATTCTAATGCAAGGGTGATTCAGATTTAGAAAGGGAAATATGCAAATGCAATGATGGAATTAAAAGTTTGGAAAGGGAAATATGGGATACATACCGGTTTACCTCGCGGCGAGAGCTCATGTTTTACGTCCGTGAGCGGGACTTCTCCTTCCTTTGGTTGCTCTTGTCACCGTCCGATCTGGAGAGGATGCTTCGAACGATGCAACTTCTTTCTTCTGCCACACCTTTTTGATTTTCCCTGGTGTGGGTGCTGTTAGATCGTACAGGTGTTGTCCATCTTTGGCCTGGGTGGTGCTGCTTCGACCTGATCGAGGTTATTTGAAATTTACTGGAAAATGTGCATACCTGGGACGATTGCTCCACCCTGAGATTCCACTGTATCCATGGCCATGGTTCATCTCTGATGTGAAGTGAATTTGAGGACTTTCCCATTCGAATTTGACAATTTTTTCTACAGGGGTTAGTCCACACATGCGACCGATATCTATACAAGTATTGATCTGAAGGTTCATTAATCAAACTTGACACCATGTCTAATTTGATTAAAGCAAGCTAATTAACCTAAGCACCATGCTTAATTTAAAAATCTTGTGAATGTATTTACGTACATACATTCAAACCAGAGCAAACCGAAACAGATAAAGGTGGCATTAAAGCATCGAGAAATATTCACATGGAGATTGAATATGAGCATATGAACTTTGCTTTAATTCAGGTGGAAAGCAAAAACCTTTTTCATGTACCTGAGTGTGCCCACCGTTGGCATCTGATGATGAAGGCTTTTAGAACTGATGCCACGGTGATGGCACTACGCCGACGTGACTCCACGTAGTTGGCTGAATGCTCCTCCGTGCTGATGTTGCCGTGTAAAGATACACTGTCGTGGGTGTGGCAAAGGGGATCGACACTCAAATATGCCAACTAGTGGAATGCCACGGAGCTAGCTTGTATGCGAATGTTGAAACAATGGGTCCCAAACAAGCAAGTGGAACGGCAAAGGAGTGGAGGCGTAGAGTACGTCTCCTCTCTTGCGCGAAGCGCAAAGAACAAGCGAAAACTGGCCAGGCCAGGTGAGGTCTGGCCACTAGCCTCGAATCAAGGCTTGCGGACATTCACACATCTTGACCTAAAACCGGTGATCGCTGGATATTTATTTTGTTTTTTTTCTTTTATTATTTTTTTTCCAATGCAAAGTGATGGTGGGGTGAATGAATGCAAATGCAAGAATGGGGAATATGCAGTGGATTGGAAAACAAATGGGGTGATGGAGTGCATGAATTTCTAAATGGAGTGATTCAAAGCAAATATGCAGTGGCTAATGCAAAAATTAAAAAGATAATGCTCAAAATTTAAAGTCTAAGAGCTAGACTATCTCACATACCTTGATTTGTTTTGTGGCCATCGTCGACAATTTGAGACGGAATTGCGGTGATGCAGCGTCGTTCGTCCGTCACATTTGATTTT